>JAYKAV010000008.1:62577-152714 GCA_035582835.1 Phoebastria nigripes
AGATATGAGGAGTCAGTTGTTAGAGTAGAAAAACTTCCTGCTGTAAGCTGTTGTGGGGATTTGCCTTATGGGGCAAATATTATTTATTTCTAGCTCACTGATTGAGTGCTGTCTCTCTCCCAGAAGTGATTTCTGAAACTTGCTTGCTACTGCAATGAGTATATAGTTACATTTAATTACAGACTTTGTGGTTACAAAATCAAAAAAATATGGAAATGTAGCTGAATTTAATTTTTGTTTATATACCGGGGAATTAGCAAAAGGAATTACTTTTATTGGTGTAGTTTTCTGCTATTAATGACTACAGAGCTAGGAAAGCGTAGTGCTGAGGTACAGCTACCATCTTTTCTGAAGGATGTGTCTTATGCTTAGTTTCTTAACTTTGTATTTTTAACGGGAAACAGAGTCAAGGTCATGTTAAGTAGGAGTCCCACAATGTTTTCATTAATTAGGTTTCAAAGATCACATGTTGTAAAGGGAGTATGTTTGAGGTAGGAGAGATGTGTTTACTGTTGTTACTAGCTGACTGGAAGCTACATGGAGGAGAAGATAGGCTAGGATAAGCAGATCAGTTTGTATTAAGCCTAATTTTTATATGAACAAGCATTTCTTATTTATGTTTAGATTTTTCTGAAGTAGGCAGAAACTCTTGTCTCGAACAGTTGAGCAGAGTTTAAAAAAAATTCACTTCTCTGCTTTGCTAGTAGTAGCAAACATTGCTTAGTATTAAAACCTATATTAAGGTGTGCAGTTTTGCCTGATAAAGATTGATGCATGTGTTGTTTGTAGATCTTTGAAACCCTTGAAGGGAGCAGGGGGTAGGAGGGAAAAGAAACATCTCAGCTTAAGGACCATTAAAATTCTTCATTTTGAAAGGGAACTTTATTGTGGGGTTTTGGTTTGTTTTTCTTAAAACTTACCACATACTCAATAGAAGCATATTTTTAGTGCAATGCTAGACTAAGACTCTTCTATCCAGTTGCTGTTTTGCTAGTTCTTTATGTGAAGACAGGTGAGTTTTTCCTGTTCTCTTGTGAAAATTGTTCTAGCCTGAAATAGAAAATTCATCGAATAAATGTGTTTCTTTACAATAATTTCATGCTGTTTTCAGTAAATCATTGCCATATGTAAAAGTAGACTTGACTTTAATCTAGTATTTGTATTAGTGAAGATGAATTTTGTGTTAATGATACCAAATAAATGCAAGCTTCTAAAAAAATATTGGTGTGTATAACTTGTTTTTCTCTCCATTTTACTGTGTTGCAGGCTCTTGGATTATGTTATGTGTGAATATCGCAGTGAAGGATGGTGGACTCTTCTCACTTCCATATTGACAACAGCTCTCAAATGTTCATATCTGATGGCCCAGCTAAAAGATTATATAACGTACTCTTTAGAGCTACTGGGTAGAGGTATTCTTTTAAGAAATACACTCAGCCTATACAGAAAAATTAAAGTACATGTATTTGGAAGTCTGACAAATCATTGTCAGACACAGTGCTTACAGTACTTCAAATGATTTGACTACAAAATAACTGTATACCTATGCTGAATTTTTACTACCTTCTCTCATATGCTGGAACTTGAATTTTCTTGCTCTTCTATTATAAAATTTATTGCATTCAAATAGACTGTGTCAGGATATCTGAGGCACAGAGCTTCGTTTGAGACTGTTCAAGTGATGTAACAGAAACTTCCTGAGCTTTGGGATGGGGGAAGAACTGTAATATAGCTAAAGGGGAAGAACATTTTTCCTAGTAAGTAATGAAGCTAGCACTATTTTTTCTGGGCTTTAAAATCCCAAATATGCTTCTCAGATTTTTTACTAGAACTCTGCTGATGAAATATGCATGTGGTATGTTTTAGGGAAAGAATGTGACATAGAGTGGCTGCACAGTAATAATGCAAGCACTCTGCTTCGTATAATGTCTGTTAGTTGACATTGTAGAAAAAATCCTTTTGTGTCCCAAATTGCTAACTAATACTACTGTTCTGGTGAGGTGTGGTAAAAATGGGTTTGCATCTTCTGTTAGCTAGCCAGGCTACTCTGCTTTGTATTAAAGAATAGCCAATGAAGGAAACCCACCTTTCTTCATCTTCAAGAGAAGAGTGCTTATTTCAATTAGTCCTTTTTTCTTGTCACCTTCTCTAGTTGTTGTTTCTAATATTATCTGAGCTTGCCTTTTGCATGTCCCAAACTCTTCTGGTTTCTACTGTTTCTTCTGTTTTTAAACATAAATAACGTGAAGGTATAGGCATTATTCTTCTGGGGTTTTCCTCCAATAAATTATGAAATGCTTGTCTAACCAAAAAATATTTTACTTGGTTCCAGTGGAAATAAGAGGAAACACTTAAAACAGGGGAAGTTCTGAAAACTGAAGGAATCCTTCATTACTGGTAGATGGATGTTAGAATTTTTTTCCCCCAGAATGTGTTGTGGTTTTGTTGTGTTGGTTTTTTGTTTTGTTTTTTTTTGAAAGATGCAATCTGAAGGAAAGACTTTTTTTTTTTTTTTTAAGCTTAAAAAGAAATAAGAGGACTTGCTTCTGTCTTGTAATCTTTGGTTTTGTTCTGTTTGCTAGCATCTACTCTTAAAGAAGATCAGAAGTCTCGAATAGAAAAAAATCTGATAAAAGTTCTAATGGTAAGTGGCAAAACTCCTTCTACCCTTTTAAATAATCTTAAGAGTGGTCAGTGTTTGGTAACCTTCTTCTGTTGTTATTTGTAATCTTCTGTCTGGATACAGAATGAAAGCCCTGATCCTGAACCTGATTGTGACGCTGCTGCTGTGAAAGCATCACAAAAATTGTGGGCTGACCGTGTTTCCTTAGCAGGCAGTAATGTTTTTACAATAGAAGTCCAAGATTTTATACCATTTGGTAAGTAAGAAAGCAGATGTATACCAGACTATAAATCTTGATGTAGTTATCTCTTGAAAATAACTAATTAGGAAAAAATATAAAGTGTATATTAAAGCCAGCAACACTGAAACTCTTGCTTCAGCACTGCTCTGTTCTTCATCTAAATCAGTAAGATAAGAAATCATGAGAGAAGCCAGTGATCTCTTATCCCCAATATGGATTACTAAAGAAGAATCCTTTGAGCATTGTCTGAAGGGGAAAAAAATCTCTGAACTTCCAGCTGAGGCTACCTACGCCTTTAAACAAGGTAGAAGTAGTAGACCCGTGCTTTCTGAAAGACTTCTGCCACTCTGGTGTGCTTTGAAGTAGGATTCTGAGGAAGGAGGGCAGAATGTGTGCAAAGTAATACTCCCCATAGAAGGGGGGCATGAGTGAGCATTACCTACGAAAGAAGTGTATCTAAGTGTACAGGATTATTTTTTTTCTGCTGGTCGTCTGCCTCTTCTCTGCAAAGGTTTCGGTCAAGTGCTGAAAAGTGGCTTTCTGTAACAGTGTTAGTAGCCAAATGTGWCCCACTTACATACAAACCAAAGTTTTAAGAGTACACACAGAACAGTCCTTACCATGATTATTTCAAGAGTGTGCTTCTGGAATTTAATGTTGTAGTTTGATGTGTTTAATACCTACTTCTTGGGTTTTGTGTTTTGTTTTTTTGTTTGTTTTTTGTGTGTGGTTTTTTTTTTTTAATTCCAGTGCAGTGCAAAGCAAAATTTCTTGCTCCTAGTTTTCATGTTGATGTTCCTGTGCAGTTTGAGGTATACTTGAGAGCTGATTGTCCTCATCCTATCAGGTTTTCTAAACTCTGCATCAGTTTCAATAATCAGGTAACTATGTTCTATCCATCTCTGACCCAGTCATAGAAGCTTATTATGAGAATGGAATAATAGCTATTAGTGTTTTTAAACATAAAAAAATTCAAAAGTTCTTTTCAAAAAATTATGTTAATACTTAAGTTGGAAAGGTGGTTTTTTCTTTTTGCATTGTCTATCACTTTTGACAAGTATACTGATACTGTGATAAAACTCCCAAATGCAGTTTGATTAGTTTGTCTATCATATTTTTGTTTCTCTATGAAGCTCTCTAAAGTTTCAGAAGGATCATTTTAATGTCTTATTTCTCTTGATGTTCTTGCATAAAGTTACATTAATTAATATAATGGATATCTTGTGTCAAAGAATTGCATTGTAATTACTTGCTAAGTCTAACTTTTATAGTGTGAAAAGTAGCAAGAACCCATATAGTTTGATCCAGTAACACAGAGCATTAACATTTGCTATACTACCATTACTCTCTAAAGATGTCTTAAGACTGGATGTATCAACTTTTTTTCCCCACTCCTCCATTGTAGGATTACAACCAATACTGTGTGGTAGAAGAAGCCTATCAAAAAAGTGATATTCTAGAACAGTCATCGCAAGGAACAATGTGCTTAGTCCCTGGCAAAACGAGAAAGTTCACTTTCAAATTCGTTGCAAAAACTGAAGATGTAGGAAAGAAGGTTGAGGTTTGTCAATTTGTTTTACACCTTTCTTAGTGATGCTTACAAAGAACTCAAAACTACAAAGCTGCCTCTAATCTGGCACTAGTTACGAATGTCACTGCAGTTCGAAATGTTTGAATTCTTGAAACTAAGTACCAAAAATGAGAGTAAAATTTTATTGACAATACCAAACCAAAAAATTATCACAAAAACTTAAGTATTGCTTCAAGTTTGTTTGGTGTGGGTTGGTTTTTTTTTTAAATGTGTGCAATACACTAAAAAAAAAAAAAGAGGGGGGAGGGGTGGTATAGCACTATGGGAGGGTAGGAAACTACAAAATACTACACTGCACATACATGAGCACAGATACTTTGCCCACCACTGTTTCATTAAATGAAATCCTGGAGTGGTGAGGTGTCTTCAGTCTGCAAACCTGCCAGAAGCTTTTTGGTGATACACAGGCACAATAAATATGTGCATGTTGGAAAACTATATTGTTACAGTAGGTGATCTGAAGACAACATTATCAGTATGTGTTCAAATTTGTGTCTATCAGATCACCTCTGTGGATTTGATCCTGGGAAGTGAATCTGGCCGATGTGTGATTCTGAACTGGCRTGGAGGAGGTGGAGATGCTGCCTCATCCCAAGAAGCATTGCAGGCAGCACGTTCCTTCAGGAGAAGACCTAAGCTTCCAGATAATGAAGTGCACTGGGACAGTTTGACTATTCAGGCAAGCACTATGTGAGTAAAAACTTGAAAATATATATGATATATCATTGTGAGTCTTCTGCGAAGTCCYGATCACTCTGCCTAAAAGAAGAAAGACTTGTTGGGACTTCTTTAATATGAGCTTTTTAATATGTCTTTGCTTAACTGGGGATAGGATAGTACCTGTCTTAACTCTTTAGGACTTTTGAGGTGCCAGATAGCTAGAAGTACAGAAAAAGCTTGCATTGATCTCTGAGCATACCAAGTATGCTTTAGTTCTCCCCTTCACCTTACTTTGCTAGGCAAACTTTTCCCAGATTTTTGTGCAAACTAGGAGGTGTTATTGTTCTCTTACAAAAGCCATCACACAAACAAAGAATCCCTAAGAAACTATTGGAAAATAGGCTAATACTAATTTGGATGTATTCAAAAGAATTAAATCTGATTGCTGTTGGGGGTGCATTTTTCTTTCCTGGCAGAACATCTGAACCATCAGTGCTTATTACTGGGGTTCCAAACTGGTTTTATAGAGTTCTTCCCATCATGTTGCTTTTCAGGAACCTTGCATCGCCTAGTTGAATAGGCCACCAGTTGTCAGAACTCTCTTAAACAATAGGCTGTTTTAATCTCCTTTAAACTAGGCTTAAAAACTTGTTATTTAAGAAACATACAATAACTGAGTCTTTTCTCTTGAAGGATTATTTCTAGAGTGCCAAACATTTCTGTTCAGCTCCGTCATGAACCTCCTGCCCTGACTAATGAAATGTATTGTTTGATTGTGACAGTCCAGTCACATGAGGAGACAGTGGCCAAAGATGTTAAGCTTACAGCAGGTTTAAAGCCAGGTATTTGGGGTTACTTTCTTTTAATCCAGCAGTCTCCTAATTGACTCCTTGTTCTTGATGCAATGCAGAGAAATATAGTAAATGGCTCTCCTGCAGTAATTAAGAGCCAAACCAAAGTGAAGGTTAGGAATGATGAGATACTAGTGGTAAGAACAAGTGCTAAAGGACTCATTCAGTTATGGTTATTTTAACCACTGCTTGTCAGTAGTGTTTACGTGGGTATTTTCAAAAGATAAGTCTCTACAAGTTTGAAAGAAAACATGGAAGCTTTTGTATTCCTTCCTAACCTCTTGTTTAATTTGCTCATAACTAAATTTTTCTTTTCCCAAGAGAGAGATCTTTTTTCTTGCTGCGATGAAAGCATTAGACAGCGCTAGATAAATGTTTTCTAAGTATAGTCTTTGTGGGTTTTCTCCCCCACCCACCCCTGCTTTTTTTCCCCACCCTGGACAATGTGATTTGGTTTTTAAACTACTTGAAATCTGGGGAGCGGTGGACAACTGAGACAGCATTCCTTCAAATGAAAAGGAAAAAATGCAGATATTGTACSTCTAAGTCCTAGTTAGCTGTATGTAGTTATTGCTGACAGTTTTCAATATCTGAAGTCCAAATGTTATAGTTGGTACGCCTATTTGTAGCAATGATCCTAAAAGGCAAAAATATTTTTAAGCCACTAGCATATAGGATGCAATATGTGCTGTGTACTCTGAAATAGAACCACATTCCCCATACAGTCGTATGGTTCATTAAAGTCAATGGAGTGTTCTTTAAACGTATTTAATCAGATGTTTGAGCTTGGCTCCTAAAGCAGTGTTTAACAGTTGGTCTTGATTCCCTCCCCACCCTTGATCTTGACTCTTAACACGTGATATGCAAGGTCAATGTGGGCTTGCTGACTACATTAAAAGAACAATTGAAATTTGACATTTCATTTATAGGGAAGGTGATATATTTTTCACAGTTGCAACTATTTGGCAAGATGTGGCTTGTTTTGCTTTGAAAATTATCCCACATGCTTGCAGTAATGCCGTTATTCTAGTCAACCTCTGACTGAAAAATGGTTTCATGTAACATCTATACGTTTGTTTTTATGTATTTTCAACACAGATTTGGAAGAACGATTTTAAAAAGATGTAAAATCATTAAGCCATGCTCTTGAAAACAAGAATCACAGAACAGTGAAACTTCCTTTTCACTTCATATAGAGTACCAAGAAAAACTTGGATCACATAGTCATGTCTTTTGTATATGGTAGGGAACATCTAGATATGATTTCTGATTTTTGAGGTTTGTGTTTTTGTTNTTTTTTTTTTTTTTTTTTTTTTTTTTCTTTTTTTAAATCTGGCCTAAACAGATGAAACAAAAACCTTGCAGGATGTGAACCCTCCAACTTAGAAAACTTAAGGTGTTGTCAAATCTACCCTCTGCTGGTACTTTTGAAAGATTCCCTCAACCAAGTGAACAATGTTAATTCCTCATGCCTTGCTTTTTGAGATGAATATCTTATTATTTTTAGTTATTGCTTTCATGCTTCAGTGATGTAAGCTGGTGTGGATATGAAGACTGTTTTTAATCCTAGGGCAAGATGCCAACCTGACTCAGAAAACTCAGGTGACTCTTCATGGAACAGATGCATGTGATGACTCTTTTCCTGCACTGCTTCCTGATATTCCTGTAGGAGACCTGCAACCAGGGGAAAAGGTGAAGGCTTAAAACCTTCTTTCTATATCACACTTAAGAAAATGAGGATCAACTAATAAAAGACTCTCACAGAAGGACCTATGTTTACTTTYAGATATCTGAACGGATAAATGAAATACTTACGGCATATTTTACCTGTTGCTTACTTGTAGTTTAGTATTTCTTTAGCTAGATCCCCTTTTGGACTAAATTTGGGAATAAGTTATATTCTGGGATTGATGATACAGCTGGGAGATAAGAAATAAAATGAGGAGGCTAATCTCAACTGCTAATTAAATGCACTGCTTAATGGACAGTGGATAATAGTCAGCAAGTGTGATTCGACATGGTAGAGGATCAAATATGCAGATGTTGCACCAAACTGAAATTTTGACTAGTAAATTAGAAGTTGGGTATATCATATATTACACAGTAATGGTTCTTTTCTTGTATTGTTAAGTAACAGATGAGCATCAGTAGCAAAGCAAGTGGAGCTGTGCTATTCTGATTAAAATCATTCACTGCATGATTAAGATCATGCATTGTAGGAGATTCTTTATGGTCAAAATAATACCCATTCTACTGTTGCCCTCTTGGACCAAGTAAGATGATCAACAAGTTTTGGACAGCTCTAGGCCTAATTAATGTAATTTAGTTATAGCTTGGCTCATACTGTCTCTTTTATTTTGCAGCTGGAAAAACCAATATACATTCGTTGTGGAACAGTCGGTGCAAGAATGTTTCTGGTTTATGTTTCTTACTTAATCAACACTACCGTTGAGGGGAAAGAAATCCTCTGCAAGTGTCACCGGGTAGGGTGTAAAGATGCACCAATTGCTGGAGATACATTCAGGAAATGCAAGAAATATTCTCAATCTAAAGGCTGTAATTCCAAGTCTCTTAGAAGCTTTTCTAGTAGATAGAAAAAATGCTAAATCAGCAGTATGGTAGCCCAATTTAGGGTGAGCAGTTTCATAAGTATAATTGGAAGAAAAGTTTTCTATATTTATTCTTAAATATCTTAAAGATACCTTCTGCACTGGGGAGGACCTTGGTTAAAATGATGATTAAAAGTAACTTTACATTAATAACCTTTGACATCAATAGCCAGGTCTGAAACCAAATATAACTTTTTTTTTTATCCTCTTCTTCCCACCCCTTTTGTTACCTATACAGGATGAAACTGTAACCATAGAAACAGTATTTCCTTTTGATGTTGCTGTCAAATTTGTCTCCACAAAGGTACGTGTTTGAAAAGTTGTTGATATTTTGGAATCATGCCACTTTCAATAGTTGCACCCTGTTTAGTTAGAAATAGCCAGATCTTGTGTCTGTCTTGACAGTTGGAGCACTTGGACAGAGTATTTGCAGATATACCATTTTTACTGATGACAGACATCCTGAGTGCCTCTCCTTGGCCTCTCACTATTGTAACCAGCCAGCTACAGCTGTCAGCTTCCATGACCCCAGTAGATCAACTGGAATCTTATGTGGAGAATGGTAAGTTTTCTTAGACTATGCTTTCTACCATGAGGATGCTTTTTGCATAAGTTGGAAGTAAGAAGGGGACATTTTAAGCAGCATTTGCTTATCAAACTCTTATTAAGCAGCTTTCTTCTACATACTATAATTGCTTGCCAGAACACAACTTAGAAAGCAGTATGCTTCAAAATGTAGTTCTACTTCACTAGATCAAGTAAATAGACTTGAATAATAGATGGTAACCAAAATTCTAAATATAACAGACATAAGGGAAAGCACCTGAAAGTACTTCTGATATGCAACTTCTTAGATATCCATATGAAAAGATACTCAATATTTCTAGTGTTTATGGGCTACGTATACTTTCTGGAATGCAAACACTTTACCACGTGATAGAGACAGCATCCAAAGGCTAAAGTGATCCATGTCCGTGATTGCAGTCATGAAACTGAAAAATGTGAAGCTAGACAGGGTAGGCTATAAAGAACAGCTAGAAGAAAGCATCTCTTATACTAACACAGTTTAATAACTTAAATGTAAGAAAAATTATCTTGCAGATGTCAACCTTTAAGAGTGCAGTGTGTTAGCTTTTAAAGTCAAATAAATGGAGTACTTAGCAGTAGAGCTGATCCAAAATCTTCCAACAAAACATTGTCTTTGCATTTGCTGAGTCAGAGATGTGAAAATGTGTGTAGTCTATCAAAACTTGGAATAAAATGAGGCAGTCTGGATGGCTGCCTGATTGTGGGGCAGCTGTCCACCCATGTAGTCAAGGACTTGCAAGACTCTAGTTCCTGTGTAGATTCAGGGGTTACCTGGCAAAAAGCAATTATTTTGCAGGTCCTTTAGTCTTCARATGATGAGATTTCATCTTCAGCTCTGGCACCTTGTGCTTCATGGCTTCTGGTTGGTGCTCCTAAAGAGCTAACTGCCAGGAGGTATGAATCCCCTCAGATACCAGCTGTCCACTTTTTGGTTGTGTTTTTTTTTTTTTTTTTTTTTTTTTTCTTCTTCCCCTCCCCACCCCCGTAAGACTTAATAAAGATTAATGATTCATTTTAAATGACTGCAACATCTATTTTCTTAGTACTATTTTTTTTAAATCACTCTCTAAGTGAAAAGGTACTTTTTTTTTTGTTTGTTTGTTCATTCAAGTGGAGAAAAAAAGAGTGAAAACTCAAAGCCAGTAGATTTTTCTTGTGTTCCCTCTCTTCCCCACCTCTCATCCATTTGGGTGGGAGAGGAGAAATGTCCGTGTTCATTTTCACTTTAAAAAAATGAGAGACATCTTACGCTGGTGTCTTGGAATTTGCTGTGGGAGAAGTGTAGAATTTGAAGTGGCATTATTTTGCTTTTTTTTTTTTTGTGTATGAACTCTAAATTTTCAATGACTTGTTCTGTGTGTACATGAAAGACCTCATAGTGCTGTTCAGAAAGTAAAATGTCATATATTTCTATACGTCACCCTTCCATGTATTGGGATTCTTCACAATCTTTATTGAATTTATATATTAYGCAGGTATACTTTGCAAAGCACTTCAAAGGCCTTTCTGGCTGAACACTTGTGTTTGTGTCATATTGGATTTTTAGACTTGGTGGCTTCTGCAGTAATGGTTACGCTTTGATTTTAAACAAAATCTTGCTGATAGTTGTTTTACAGACAGGTGAGAGTGCCAGTGAGTGCTTTTGCCTTCGATGTCCGCCGGTTACTAATGCTAGTGGAGTGGCAACTGGATGTTATATCATTTCCTGGAAGAGGTAAGTATCTCTTGGCCTGGATGGGGAGAGGAAATAAGTTGGTTTATTTTTAGGGATGATGGTGAGTTGGTGGTTTTTTTTGGTTTGGGTTTTTTTGGGGGGGGCTTTTTCGGTTTTGGATCTTCCTGTAGCAAGCCCTGTCTAGATTTTGGACCTTACTAATTACTGCTTAGCTTGTTAGACTTTTGAATAAATACATATTTCACTTAAGAGATAAATATTATGTGGTTATGGTTTTAATATTCCATGAAGCTTTCTTCTTTGTAAGATCTTAGGTCAATTACAAAGCTGTTTTGTCACCTTCCACTCCCTGTTTTCTCCAGTCATTAAATACTTCACTTGAGAAGCCAAGTCAAAGGAATGGTTTTGCTACAGTAGAAACAAACGAACTTTTTAAATGGGAAAACTAACTGTTTTCCCACCCTAGATTGYGGGTTTATATATTCACTCAGTTTTCCAAGACAAACGTTGAGGTATATCTTTCTTCTAGTTTGCTTTTATTTAGTTTTAGAGCTGTTTAGTGTTCTTACTTGCCTCTTGCTATTTTATCTCCATGCTATGGCACTTTTTTGCTCACTTCAAACAATCCAATATAAGGATTTGGTTTTTTTTTCCCCACCACTGAAGTTACTATAATTTTAGTTTAGTCACATATAAGTGATGTTCTTTTGGTGTACTCGATACTTTATGTTGTATAACTTTCAGCATGGTCGTGTTTGACTTTTTCCTGCAGGAGTTCACCTGTGGAAAGTGTACCTGTTGTTAGTACAGTCATCACTCTACCGCATGTGATTGTAGAGAGCRTTCCCCTCCATGTTAATGCAGGTAATATTGATTTGGCAACATATATGTCCCAATTAGAATTTTTAGGACTGCCGAAGTTTTTACAGCATCCAGAGCTTGCATTTACTGTAGCAAAAGACAGAAAACTGGTGCTTGGATATCATGGAGCTAGTGAAAGAAACTATATCATTGCTTAGACTGCCTCAAGCCTTGCCCCTCTTTCCCCYCTTCAATTCAAGGGAAGAGCTGGAAAGTAGTTACACGAATGCATTCTCTTAAAAGCTGTCAGTGGATTGACCTGTGTTATGTGGCAGCACAGAGGCCAGAGTTACCTCTGCTGATGCTACCTTCCCAGTAGGTTTCTCTAGATGCCTATGGCAGGCATTGTGCCATCCACCCACACCCTGGCTGCATCCCAGGAAAGAAACAGCCTGGAGAATTGGAGCTGCTTGTGGGCAGGTGAACTGTTTCTTTTCTAGCACTTCACCTGTACAAGAGCAGAGGGGGAGTGGAGAGCTCACTGAACACATAGAATTCCTGTGCTTTCTCCAGTTCGGTTTCATTTGTACTGAGATTCTTCCACCATCCTTTCCTGTTATATTTTGAAGGAGCTTCCTGGCAGTATCTGATAAGGTTTTGGTAAGCTGAAAATACCCAGCAGCAACCAAAGTGACTTCCTGGTTRGCATTCCTGGACAGTGTTATCAGCTGGGGGTTTTGTAACTAGATGTTGAAGTGTTATTGAAAAGCTGTGATGAAGTTGTGTTCTGTTCTTTAACCTTTTTCCTGAAAAATCTTGTCAGAAATGCTTTAGATACCTAGTTATTGTATCTTTTTTTTTCTTCAAACTTTTCACTGCTCTTTGCAATAGACTTATTTTTTATATATGGAACTTTAAAACATATTTTGTATTTGAGACTGATTACTTTGTTTCCAAAGATCTGCCATCATTTGGTCGAGTCCGAGAATCCCTACCCGTCAGATATCACCTGCAAAATAAGACCAACTTAGTCCAGGATGTGGAGGTGTCAGTGGAACCCAGTGATGCCTTCATGTTCTCTGGCCTTAAACAGGTAAAAAATTGTCACATCTACTGATCCTGCTGGCTTATCTGGTAGTGAAGAATACATTGATTAGACTTACCTCGATGTGCAGAGAGGACAACTCATTGTTTTTTAGATGTTTAAAGTATGGTAAATTCTGTCTGGAAGAACGCATGGATGCAGACTCCATTTAAAGAAGGGCTAAATGGAAGCCTGGCTAGGAGCTGTTTGTCATGTTGTTTATGGGTAACATGGTGCTTCAGTATAGAAGTAATAGTTTAACTAGAATAGGAAAGTAGCTGCATTCTTTCCAACTTCAGAAAGTAAACAGTGTATAAATAGAAAGTAAACAGAGGACTGCTTTTGGTCACAGAACTTATCTATGTTTGTGGCTTTTTTCTTTTCTTTTTTAAGATCCGATTAAGAATCCTTCCTGGCACACAGCAGGAAATGTTATATAACTTCTACCCTCTGATGGCTGGGTATCAGCAGTTACCATCTCTTCATGTTAACTTGCTGCGATTCCCAAACTTCACTAATCAGTTGCTCAGACGATTCATACCGACACACATTTTTGTAAAGGTAAGACTGTGAGAAGTGCCTTGTGTTTAAAGGCTCCCTGTGGGGCTGCTGAGTTTTTGGGGACTACCACCCCAGCTCTGTTTTGAAGTTGAGTGTTTCTAAGCAGACTAAAATGGCCAGCTTGTAACAGAGTTACTTGCTTTGAAACRTCTTGGGTTGTGCATTGGTGTCGTCAATCCTTAGGAAATCTGTTTAAGTGCAACAGGTATTTGGTTACARTTGGATGAACTGGCTGAATGTGCTTAGCCTGTCCCTGTTATTCCATGTCTTACTCTGTAAAATGAGTTCTAAAGTTGTCTGTATTTTGAGTACAATGGAGTGAGCTAAATGTAATTAAATACTTGAATACCATAATTTGTAGCATTCCCSGGGAAAAAAAGAAGTGTTTGAGCAACCCATATGACTAGGTTCAGAAACACTGTAGCATCCCACACCTCCCTAAATAACTTCTAAAAACACATCCTCTCAGTGAATCACTCAGTCTAGATTCTTTTTTCTTAAGTGGTACGACTGAAGACAATTCAATCATGTCATGAGAAATAGATCACAGGTTTCTTTTGACTTTTTAAAAATCATTTAAATCCAGTTGCCCAAAACAATGCTTTCTCGTTCCACTGCTGCTATCTCCAGAATATTGTATTTGCTTTTTAGTTAGACTCTTAGCAAGCAAGGAGCCTGAAGAGTTTGTTTATATGACTTGAGATGGACTTGTTCAGACATCTGTAATCCTGTTTCTAGGAAACAGGCCTGGCATTCTTTCAATTTTGTTTTAGCCAAAAGAGATAGGCAGAACTTACTCTCTACGCATGCTGTCAATCAGTGGCTCTTCTAGATTGGTTGTCAAGATGTCCTTCTAAGTCAGTACAAAAGGCTTTTTTCCTCAAAAGCACGGTGTTCTCAACGCTCCTGTCGCATCTCTCAGGCTTCAGAATTCTTTACTTTTGCTTTGGAGTTGTCAGGACCTCAAACCTTATTGTAAGGATACCTTTTCTTCCTTAAAACTTCTTCCTTGCTCTCTCCCATCTCTAGTGATTGTGCTTAAAATTCCTCCAAGAAACTGTCAGTCTCACTCCTGTTTTATGCATTGATAACTATCAGCTTCTTATACTGCAGTAGTACTCAGAACTCTGATCAGCCAGGCCTTGTGCTGAGCTGTCCAAACGTGTACGGAGATGCTCTTGGCATTTAACAGGGCAGTTAAGGAGCTGAGGCCTCCACCAAGTACTCACTGGGCCAAACTGAAATTTCAGTTGGATGTCCTCCATGTTTGTGCTACTACCGGAAACCATTAGAAGTAAGGATAGGCTTAATGCCACACTTGTGTATTAGAGCTACATCGATCAACACAATGTATTGCAAAGTGAGTTTCATAACAACCTTAGTATTTTGCCTTTTTTTTAATTCTCTATCTTTATTTTCTTAAAGCCTCAGGGTCGGCAAGCAGATGATAACTCGATTGCAGCTGCGTAACTGCGAGACCTGTACCTCTGCACTTAAAGAAAATGGGATGTTGCACAGAATATATAAAGCTCACTTTGGAAACATGGCTTTGATCAAACCATAAGAATTAAATTTTATTTTTAAATTACAACTCTTGGCAGAACTAATGTTTTAAAAAAAAAAAAAAAAACTAGTCTTTCGTAGACTTTCTTTAAGGAATAAACRTGGGGAAAACTTGGTGCTTTATTTAACAGGAACGTTCTTTTGAAGTTAACTTTGAATGTCAAACTCTTAAAAAGTATTATTAAGGCGTATTAAATGTCTTGAGTATTTAAGTGAAGAAATGCTAATCCATTTGACCAAAACTGAAATATGTTTTCATAATTAACAGTAAGTTGAAGTGCAAAGTTTGTACTTACTATTACTGAGACTTACAACATTGAAAATCATCATCCTTTACAGAAGTTTGTTCTATGCCACTTGTGTTGAGGGCAGAACTGGGTCTGCAGTAGCACAGCAAACTACAAATGGTTACATTGTACTGTTGGAATTGAGCGGCTTACTAGTTCTTTAAAACCATAAATCTAAAAGGCACTATTTCTCCTGGGTAAGCCATATATCTGAATTTGAATTCAGCAACAGCTAGTCTAACTAACAGAGAGATTAATTTGTAACAGGTGGACTATCTGACCTGAAGCTGGTATGATTTTGGATTATTTTTACACACGCAGCTCYCAGATTAAAGATATGTCTTGGTAGTCTCCTGCTGTGTGAACTTAAAAAATGGACATCCTACTGTTGTACAGCTCTGGATGAACTGGTGTTTAAAATACAGTAAATCATGTATATAAAAAAATGCATTGTGAAAACTTCAGTTGTTTAACTTTCTAAATAATTACATTTTGATTGCTTGGGAAATACCTTATTTATTGTCAAAGTGAAGTTCTAATAAACAGCTTGTAACAGAGTATTTCTGAAACTGTGTCCTTAATTGCATTGTTTTCACAGCTGTTGTTTCAGAACTCGGGTCTGTCTTGTGGGCTGATACATTCATTTATGGCACTGAAGTCCAAAACAACAGCTGTAATACTTGGAGAAAAGCATTAGAGAAGCATGTAAATATTCCTTACCAGTGAAAGGACTGTAGGCTAATTGGCAGTCCTGAAAAAATATGCGTGAGCATATACAGCTTATCCATGGAGTGCAGATGTAGTTATATTAGGAGTTTTTTCAGTGTATAGAGGAGGAAAAGAAGACAACTGACAAACCATGCTGGGAAGAACAAATGAAACCTTCCTCATTCTTTGCTTAAATATCATGAACTAAGTGGCAGTCATGGAATGGGTATTTTATCTCTTTATTTAAGAGTGGAAAAATGTATTTCATTTCCAGATTTTTTTTTTTTTTTCTTCTTTTAAGTAGCAACTCAGATTACAGCAACTCTGGCATCTCTGCTACTGCTTCTTAAAAGACATGTTGATGCAAGTGGTGTAAGTGTTTGGTGTAGAACTGGGGTGCCTTCCCCCCCCCCCGAAACAGTCTAACAGCAAAATAGTGATTTGCATTCTTTTGAGAAAAGGGAGGGCATAAAATGCTTTCGTGGTTACAATGATATTAAAGTCTTAAGTGAATTGTGTAAATAGGTGTAAATAGGTGTAAAATGGTGAGTAGTAAAAGTAGGAACTGTATAAAAATAATAYAGAAATACAGAAAAGCAAACTTACCTCACACCATGTGGAAAAAAAATTGCTTGCTACTTTGCCATAGTTGTAATTTCTATTCTTTTTTTCATTTGCAAAGAGAATCTTTCCTTGTTTTGTGTGATCTTATTGTAGCTGTAAACACTACAAAGCAAAGATTTTTGTCTTAGTTGTCTGTAAAGTGGTAGGCACACCTTTTATGCTATGTAAATGACTGATGTGGATGAAAACATGCAGCAAGCAGGAACCACCTTGTTAAAAATGCTTGAGAAGTGATTAATGATGACTATCTTACTGACTCATACGACTCTAATGCTGAGGGGAACGTTTGTGATTCATAACCCAAATCCCTTTGCAAGTCTTGAGGAGATAAAAAGGGCACATACATTTCAGTGTAAGTGCAGGTTTTTTTTATCGTTTACTATATTTTGATGAGCACCATTCAAACTTCAATGTATACTACTTAAATGTAGTCTATTTTAATTGGAACTAATTAAGCATCAGAGAAAAGAGAAGCTACTTTTAGACTAGTTTAAAAATAGCTTTCAGGGGAAAAAGTTTGAGATCAACATGTTCAGACTGCTACTGAGCTGGAGACTTAGCCCTAGCAATATAGTGTCCTCCCCTTTTATGCTAGCAAGTACACGAGAGGGGAAGAACGTGTCCCATCACTTCAGATCTCCTGGCCCACAGTGAAGTCTGGAGCAAAGAAAGGTACTCTATCCCTTCTTCATTGCTTCTGACCACTGAACTCTAGTTACAAGAAGTTCAGGAAAAGTGAAAGATTAAAAGAAAGATTTTAATTCCTGATCAATTTTTAGGSTCTTGCATGATGTCTTCTCAGATCGTTAATTTACACAGGGGTTTTGGAGGTTCTACCAGCTTCCTTTTTGTGTGTCCTAATGAACAAGATTTTCCTCTTCACGCTTTCTCTGCCTTCACTTGGGAGATTAGAAGTCTCTAGGTAAGAGTTCTTCTGCCATGACTCTCCTTCAGGTTTGAGGTTGCAGTGTGTAGAGTAGGAAGAAGAAAAAATCCTCTCAAAAGCACCTGATTCCTTAAACCTGCTCTGCTGCTTCCTTTTCCAAGAAACAATGAGCTCCTGCTCCTTCATGTCTTTCCAGTGAGAAGTTAGGCTAAAGGAGAGCAACAGTGAATGTGGGTATCTCACCCCAACCTACCTTCCCTCCCTTCTTCCAGGGATGCTTTTAAGCATCTGAGACTGATAGGGCTAAGGGTAATAATCTCTGCTCTGTTCCAAGGACTAGGCATTTTACCTGGTTAACTGAAATGGAGGATGGAGACCTGCGCAGGACTTGTGACTAAGTGTGTTCAGCTTTCTCAAATTCAGGATGACTATGCAGATTGCTTTGCCATCTCTCAGCTTTCAGGGTATCAGGGGTGCCTGACAGACATTTGCTCAATGGGGTACTGAGGCAGCTTCTACTAGCCTAGGAGGTTTGTCCTGTTGCCTCACCACACTGGGTTGTAAAATAGTTCATAACACTTCTTACCTCACCAGGAACATGGTTGCTGAATAGCTGTGAWGTGCTGCTGAAAGCGAGTTGTGTAGTCAATAAAAATTAGAATCTATCCCAGTTAGCCATTGTGCTTAAAGAAGGTTCAGAAAATAAGTTTATATAATGTGTAAAACAATTCTAGAGAATTGGTTCTTTTGAGCTCTCCATGGGAATGGTTCTGGGTACTGTAGTCTGATAAAACTAGTTAAGGGGAAAAATAGTTTCAACTGCTTTGAGGTTTCTGCTAAAGTAAACCCTAGATTTTGTTTATTTTATTTTTTTAAATGAGGGATGAACAAGCCTAGTGGAAGTATTAAGTGCCACCTGGGACGTGTTTAATCCTGCTTAATTTAAGGGCTAGGATGCTAGGCTACACCTCTGTGCGCTCTGCAAAAAAAGCACAGAGATAACTTCAGATAATATAGATACGGACTGGTCCCGAGATATGCAAACTGGTTAAAACTTATCCCAGCTGTTCTGCTCTGCTTCTCAGATATCGGCGATCTCTCCCCACCAGCAAGGGTGCCATCCGTGCTAGAACGTGACTGACTGCCCTTCCCCTTGCTGACAGAGGGAGCTCGGCAGGAGCGAGGTCCCTTCTTCCCRAGAAGGTTGCTCAAAGGTTCCCTTCGAACCCAGGCAGCATGCTTTCCTGCCTGCTCGCTTGCCTCTGCAGATACGTACCTGCTTCCAGAGATCATTGTGACCTTCTGGTTGATCTCCCTTATGTTATTGTATTTCCTGAAATGTTTTTTTTTTCTCTAAGTTCTGCAAGTTTCCTCTAGAATGAGCCCTGATTTTTGCAATTAGTCAGGGAACTAATTGGTCTGCTGCCTTTCCTGGACCCCAGAACTCTATGGTTGAAATGCCCTTTGCACCTTGGCTGTCAGGCATGCCTTAGCTTTCTGCTTGTTCAGGGCAAAGCACTCCTGGGAAAACCCTTACTTTGTTTCTACAGCAGATTGTGTTGGGACCTGCTGTGAGATTGTGCCCATGGATTTGTGTGATAAAAGCCTGCTCTGAGAGAGCTCCGTCGGGCTCTGGACTAGGAGGGAATACTGCTTGGCATTGCCCCACGTGGGAACTTGCATGTGCAAGCATATGCAAGTTCCTGCTATGGAACCTAGGCACGGTGCAGGACTAGGAGAAGTTTCCAGTCTTAATGAAGCTCTGAGCCTTGTCTTCGTTTACTCTGCAGGGACTGGTGGAGACGGCTCAGTGTCCCCTGCAGCGTGACTAGGCATAGGGATGGCAGCTCACAGGAGAAAGGATGGTTACCTGCCAATTAACTGCAGCTTCTTCACGGTGTGTTCCTCGTGTGCATGCTCACATCAGCATTTAAAAGACGGTTGTTCGCTCTTTCTCCTCTATTTCGAAGTCCTTCTGGGAGAAAGCAATTCTAACTCATCTAGGCAATTTGTCTAAAAGAGCTCTGCTCCCTTTTTACCCAGTTTCTGAACCACCTTTTCTCTCGTACCCCAAGGGTTGTGATCCAGAGCTTGGAAAGCCTCCCACCTTGGTGTATGCATCTTTGGTCACATATCTTAAAGCCCCTCAGGTTAGAAGTAACCAACCTTCCTCGCTTTTACTGCMGAAGGCTTCACGTTCTTTGCTTTGTTGTCTCATTGCCAGTGAAACTTKACAAAATGCAAGACCATTTCACATTGCAGGGTGTTACATTAGGTAGACTTGAGTGTGATGAGAGAAATGAAAGAGAATAAACTAGATTAATTTTGTTTGTCCTTTGTCTTTGCAAGCCTTATAGAAACAGTTTTAATTTGGGGGGAGGTGAAGAAGGAATATATGTTGCAAATGCTAATGGGAATGAATCTGATTTTAGGAAAGCAAAACTCTACATTTCTCAATGTTGTCTTTTTTCTTATTTCCAAAGAGATGGCAAGCGTTGGATAACGAAACCCAGACATTTATGTATTTAAATAGAATTTTTAAAAACACCAAAGATTTATTCAGTATAAATTCCCTTACCTGAACCAAATGTAAACATTTTATTCTAGTTTTTTCAAGAAAGTTATGTCAAATTTCTTTGCCAGATCTTTAGATAATTTGCTGGGAAACATGATATTGTGCAAAGGCAATCAAGTTTGTATAGCCATGCTTATAGCATGTGTTGTATCAATGCAAAACTATGTTAACTATGCATGCTAGTTACCATAGTCTGAACTTGCCAGTGGGATGGGGAGATCTGAGAGTCAAAAGTTTCTCCCTGGAAAGTAAATGAAAACATGTAGCTGGCAGTTTTTTGCCTGCATTTAGGAGTTGCTAAAAAGTATCCCATTCCATTGGGACATTCGAAGCTGACCTTCAGGCTGAGATTTCAATTATTCTTTGTAAACTGTTTAACTGTTCATCCTCCAACAGTATTTCTACTTTACATCATGCACATACTTTCTCCCTGTAGACCATTTTGCATGCAAATGTTTAGCTTTTCTATCTTATCTGCGCTCTTTAGCAATTACTGTGGGGTTTTTGAATATTTTAAAGTAATTAAAGGAAAAGCTAGAACTTTTAAAAATATTTGGTTTTCCATACTTGAATATTTTTTTTTTGCCAACCAGTATTTAAATTATTCATTTCCCAAACTATTTTAATAAGTAATTATATGTAATATATTGAATCTAGATGGTTCTCATTATGTAGCTTTTATATATATGTACATGTATATGTACACACACCCATGTATGCCAGTGAAATAAAAAATTTCCAGTAAAACAGCAATGAATACCCAAACGAGGATAAAACCGCTTGTATTTCAGTTCCCTGTCCTGCACAGAAGATACTCCATTAGCCTGCAGCGTGGGATGAACTTAGCCTGATTTCTCTTCAACATTTGATTTCATGATGCCATCTTAGAAATCTTCTTGCCACCCGTTTTTGCGAGCAGTAGCAGTAGGGGTGGCTGCCTTGCAGCCTCAGCCAGCAGGGATTCAAAGCGGCTGCTTCAGCCCTAAAATGTAAGCAAAACCATGGAGCTGCTTCACAGCAGCCACCACCCAGTCCCTCCCAGAGTCACCAGCTATAAGCCTGGCATAGGCATATACATTCTCACGCGCGCGCACACACGCACACGTGTGTGTGTGTGTATATATATCCATCCTCTGTTTTGTTATTGACATCAGGGAATCCTACCTTAACATCTCCTGGAAACTTGGTACCCGGACATACGTGCTGGAGTAATGGACTCCTCTTGGCTGTAAGAGCTGCGCTCTCTCAAGTTAGTTCACAAGTGACAAAGCAAACAGCTGTAATAAATATAGATATATATTTCCCAGGGGGAAGGACATTAGGAATGCACTCGAAAATATTAGAATGCTTACTGTTTGGTTTTCTGTATGATGGTTTTTCTGTGGGCCAACATTAGGAAGTAAAAAGCAAAATAAAAATATTTTACTCCAGTTTTCAACTACCAGTCTCTTTATAACAAGGAAAATGCTAATTTTCTCTATCTGCTACAAAATAGCCTGTTTATAAGATATTTACCCAGCTAGGAGGTTGCAGAGAGGTCAGACAAATGTTCTCTTTTAATAAAGTCTCTCTCTCAGGGTCCTTGCTCCACTGAAGACTTTCATGTCGGTAACGTAGCAATTGCCTACGTTAATTTATGACCTTGAAGACACTCATCACGCAGAGTGGATTTGGACTTGAGAAGTTTTTAGTTCAAATACGCTTATAGCCCAGGAACGAAGGGGATGCTGATAAGAAAGACTAATCAATTCAGTGAAGGAGTTTTTAGGTACTGAGAGGGGAATGCTGTTATCCCCCTCAGCCAGGTACTACGGAGTACACGAGGTAATTTAACAGAAATGTTTTTCTATTTCCTAGGTTAGTTACATGTCCCTAAGAGGCCGTACTCTTTGCAGGAGCAACCTGATGCCGCCTCACTGACTGGAAAGGAGCTGTGCCCACTTGAACCTGGGGGAATCTGGCACGATGCTCTTTGTGCCAGGGTTGTACTCYGGGATTTCATTGCTTGGGGAAAACCGGCATCGCTTACAAGCACTATCAGCTATGAGCTACCCACGATGGGGAGAGGGCATAGCATTTTCTATAGGGAAATAGAGATGTACAGCTATGATTAAGCTACATGTTTGTTACTGTAATGCAAATCATTGTGGTAAACTTTGGCTTGTGATTGCTGTCCTATTTCTAGGTAAATTAATTAGATGCTTTATTAATTTCTCCATGTGGGGAGATCAACAAACACTGGCTGTTTGAACTCTGCTGTGTGGCTTTACTGCAAGTAACCTGCCTTCTTAGGTCATAAAGCTGATAGCCGTCTCCTGCAAACCAGGATCTGGATCTCCTGGAGTTTCTTCCCCCTGTAACCACGGACTGGAAGGAGGCAAGCTGCCGGGCGCTCCCCAGGCACACATTCCCAGGGCAGCTGCGGCCCATGCTGCAGTTCCTTAAGTACAGTGACTTTTTTCATGGTACGCCCCCCCACCCCCCCAAAAAAAAAAAAACAAAAGGGATGGGCTTTTCCACTTGGACTCCACTAAGCCTCAGAGAAATTATTTTCTAGGAAGCTCTCAGTTCTCTTTGGGTTAATGATGCTTGGTAAATACTTGGTTAAAACTTCCTTTTCTTGCTTGTAGACTGCCTTTCTCCCAATAGCATCAGTGCACTTGCTCTGCGCTCTGGATTTGTATTTGAAGTCACACCAATCTGCAGCCTGCAGAGCTAAGACATGCTCCAAACACCCTTCCCACCCTGTGCTGTTGCTCAGGCATTGCACTGACCCCCACGTGTTCTGCTGATAACTCACAAAATAATGGAATTACATTTTAGTGACCACATGGTATTTCAAAATCAGCTGGGTATTTTCCTTGCCCTTGTCTTGGAAAGCCAGCTAGCACCAAGAACAGGAACTGGTCGTGTGGTGAACAACAGACAGACCCTGCATGGTGAGCTATGCTCTGCGTTTTCTGTGTCCTGGAGCCACGGTTTGCATTGCTGTTGGAAGCAGGGGGTGTGCTGCAGGGATCCCTCTCTTGTAAAGTCTCCTGAGGGTATATACACACCAGTGATTGATTTTGCAATATATCTTGTATAGCTATTTCCAGAAAGAAAAGCCCCCAAACTTACATAAATTGTGAACTGTGATTTTTCTGCTTCTCCATCATGTTTAGTTTCCAGTGTGTTCTGAGCCATTCGCTCACACAGTCACCTGTGGCAGGCACCGTCTGCTGGGGCTTTCCCAGACCCTTGCCAGCGGTGAACCCCAGCTCCTCCTCGACCTGAGCCATGATAGATTGTGAACGTGAGCTGCCCTCTTTGGGGCCCGAGGAAGGCTCCCTCAGGGCTTTGCCCCCTAGCAAGAGGGATAACCCAGCCATCCCCTCTCTACTCTGGCCTGGCTGCCACCTCCTTCCTCCCCTTCTCCTCCTCTGGCCCCAGGGAAGGGGGAGATGTTGGACTGGAGGCCCAGCTCCAAGGGCCACCTATACTAACGCTGGTGGAGCAGTGGGTCTGCCAGGTCCCTCATTACCCCAACATTATCAACCCAATTTCTTGCACCCTTGGTTTTCAGTGAGTGCCAGGTGCGCCCGTTTGTGCTCTGCTGTCAGCTGTACTCAGCTGTGCTTTCAGGGTTCCCCCCGAGGGTGCCCACAGCTAAGCATGTGAGGCAAGACACAGGACTTGCTGCCAGAGCCCCGCGGGTGCCCATGGGCTCCATGGACGTTGTGACAAGTGTCAAAAAGATCAAGAGTTTGAAAACAGAAGCCATCGAGGCTCAGATTAGCAGCAGTCGGCCCAACTGCTCCTGTTCCCCTCCATACAGCACCGGCCGGTGGTACCTGCTGAAGTGGGATGCCACAGCCACCGGCCAGTCAGAGCGGGGTTATGTCCAGCTCTGATCTCCATCAGAGAGATGGAGACCCCCCTCTCTGGGGGTCTTCCTAGCTGCACTGCCTCGAGCGCTTCATATGAGGAGGCAGAGAGTGAGCTGAAAGGGAAGTAAGGAAACCCTGAGGTTTCCTCCTTCCTCCTTCCTTCCAATAAACTCATGCCTCCCTCAAGCCTGTGTCGGTATGAACCACCCGAAGCCATCCACCCTTTGAAAGCAACAGTAGATTGGCCTCAAAAAGGACCACAAGGTCAAGTATGGGCTGACCACGGTTGATAGCTGCAGCATCTCTGAATGTGCTCTTTCAGCTCCGGGAAGCAGGAGTACAAAAGCCGGCTGTTAGGTTCTGTAACTTGTAGCATTTCCTACAGCAAAGAGAAGGAAAAGCCTAACTAGTTTTTTTTCCAAATCTACCACACACCCTGGCAAAGTTCTTCCCATAACACCCATGGTAAAAAATACTCATTCCCACCTCTTCCTTGCAAAGAAATTATCTGATTCTTGGCTGTTATCATGCAACTCTCTTCTGCACAAATATGAAGCAGCAATGTCTCCATTTTTTATAAACAGACAACCTCATTTCCATGAAAATCAAGAGAAAATTTATTTACAAGAGTCATTTTTGCTACCCTAGCAGGAAATGATGTTTTCTCCTGGGTTTGACATTTGCCAATGAAGTGGGCTCAGATTTAGCTGCTGAAATTTGCACCAGCCCAAAAAATAACCCAGGAGAGCTCAGACTATTCCCCGGTACGTCTTACAGCCCCACTACCAAGCTCTTGAGCTCTGGGTGAACTTGCCATCTGAGCCCACCCTCCGCATCCCGGTGGGGCCAGGATTTCCCCCAGGAGCCACGGTGGGGTCACAGCAGTGCTGCTGCCGTGACCGAGGCCATCCCCTGCTCTCCTCTTCTGCAGCTGGGCTCTGCCGCGCGCTGGGGATGGCGGCAAAACACAGGGTGGCATTGCATGGAGATCCCTAGGGAAAGCATGAAAATGAGTGAGGGAGAGGAGAGGGGAGGATGGGTGGCACTGGATGGGGAGGAAAGGAGAAAAGAGGAGCAGAGTGGAGAGACAGCCACCGCACACTGTGCCTGACATGTTTAAAACAATAAGCTGATAATGACTATTAGAAGAACAAAAGCTAAACTTTCTGGTTTAGCCTGGTGTCGGGTCCATGGATAATCTTCAAAGAGGAGCTACAAAATTTAAAAGGAACTAAGCTCTGGGAAATGTTAAATCTGGCACACCTGGTTTACAAAGGGGTTTGTTTTTTTTTTTCCTGGATGCTGCCGCGTTTTCATTTTTCTGTTGGAGTGCCAAAGGCGATTCTCTCTGTCAAATGTAGACTCTTGACCTTCTAGTCGGGATGACAAGAGAGTTATCCCAGGGTGTGTCCACACCTGTCGGGCAATATTAGGCACAAAATAGAGCTGTCTGTCTTCTTTAGCTAAAATGGTTTCACAAATACTTCATAAATGCCTGTCTCCACAGAGCCAAGAATTGCCTGTATTATCTTGGTGCATTCAATATTGAGATTGATGACAACTGGGGTCACTGGTTAAACTGTCTAATCCTGACAAGCTGAGGCAAAGGGAGGAGGCAGGAGAGCGGCAGGATGGCTGCTGAAAATACCTGTGAGAGAGATCGGTCCCCAGAGCAGGTAGGGCTAGCGAGGAAACCAGCAGCTCTTTGCCATGACTCACACATCAAATCCCGCTGTTCGGAGACGCTGCCTCACGGACTTGGCTGTACTTGAGGATTGCCGGTTGGGAYATCGGGCAGGTTTACCTCAGCTCCCATAAAATAAAAGCAGAGCTTGCATCTGCAATTATGGCTCTTATAAAAAGTCTAATGCAATGGGGCAGTGTTCAGGAGATGGGAGCCAAATTGTCATTTACGCAAAAGGCTTAGCTATAATGAAGGGCTATTAAACCAGGAATAAATTCTCTTACATCTACCCCACCACCCCTTTCACTGACTCCGTGTTGCCAAAGGGGACCTGAAAGTGAACATCTAGCCCGTCAACCTTCATATTTCGCTCTTTGCTCTGAGTGAAAGGAAAATGATGGAGGAGCGGAGAAGCTAGCCGATGGCTGGCAGACACCGTAATCTTAATGTGCGCCAGTTCTTGGCACTTGCCCGACAGGTACAAAACCAGTGCTGGAAGAGCTGCAGCCGGTCCTACTGGAGAAGGTGGCTGTTACCTCCCTCCCACGCACAGGAGCATTTGCTGGGCTATTCCACTGCCCCTCACCACTTAAAAGAGCAAAAGGGGATGATTTGCACCACACCATAACCGGTATCAGACTGTTTTTAAAAGTAATAATTGCTTATTGTAAGCAGCTGTAAGGTGCCTGTTACTTTCATATTTGTAAACCAAGCATGGCTTTGACTGAATTAGCTCATTGGGGGCAAGAAACTTAAGGCCTGAAGTGAAGTGAAAGGAGAGAAGAGTACTGAACAGAGCAAACTGGATAAGAAATTTCTGTAAAAAGGGAAAAGACAACAAAAAAAACATTATGGGAATTTCTTTTTCAGGGCTGTGTTGCTCTTTTCCAGAGGCATCTGTACCAAGCAAAGAAACATCAGAAATTGGTATCCTGATCTAGACACAGATGTGTTAAATGCATGCTGGTAGGATGTCAGTGGCTGGAGAAGCAGCAAGCGGGAGCAGTGAATTAAAAGGCATAGCATCCAACATTCTTTGCTACATCCAGCCTTCCCCTAAGCACAAAGGTGGTGCTAGGGGTTAGTCCCCTTTCCCACAGGCATTTTTCCTTGCTTGAGTGCAAAAATCCTCTTCCTGCAAAGGTTGGAAAGAGATGCCCCCGGTTTAGAGGAGCCCAGAAAAAGGCTGTAAGCCTGGCTCGCATTTTCTGAACTGAGTCGTGGTCAGTGGATCAGTGCACAGAAAGTGGAAAGATGTCACCGGCCGGTTACAGAGAGCGAGCCCGCCGGCCAGCCTGTGCTTTCTGGCAGGAAAAGCAAGAATGTCTTGGCACAGGTGGAGCCTCCTTGTGTCTTGATTTACTGTATCCCTCTGCTGCTTATCAGTATGGGTGCCTGCCTGCCTGAAAGGCAATGCAAAATCTCAAAGGCCTTTTACCCAAAACCAGCAACACCGGTTGCCTTCCCTTTCCCCAGTCAGAAAGAAGGTCTTGCCATCCAAAAATTGGCATGCCAAATGACCACAGAGCTTCCCCATCCTATGATTTGGGAAAGCCTCCCCAGATCTGTGCCACCAAGGGGGTCTCTGCGAAGCCAACATGCATCAACTAGTCCTCCCGCACCCCGAGCCAGCTCCCCCCATGCCTGGGGGCACCAGTGAAGGTCCCTCACCCCCACCTGCAGGGATGGACTATACGGTTCTCATCAACGCAGTATTTTATAGCTCCAGTTTTGGTTAGAGACATGGTATTCCTACCCTTTTTAAGCCCACGTCAGAGCTGTTCAGCTGAGACTGACGCCCACCCGTCACCCACAGCTCCGCTGCCAGGGCAGAGCCAAGGCTGCTCACAAAGCCCATGCCCAGCTTTGGTTCCCACACCCTGTGTGCTGATCACCCTGCCTGCAGAGTGGCTTGTCGCGCAGAATTCTCTTTTTTTAAATTTTTTTTTATTTTTAATTTTTTTTTTTCTTTTTTTTTTCCCCCAGGTGGGTATTGCAATAGCAGCCCCTGCTTAAATTCTTCTTCTGGAAGGTGGAAGAGTTCATTTAATTGTTCATTTAGAAGTGGTCAGCTTTGCCTACCTCGCCTTCTTGCTTAGGCTCAGAATATACTTCCCGAATGAAAGTGCAGGGTCACGGGTCACCACTCTCCTTTCAGTCCCCAGTCTAATGGGGTCCCTACAAGGAAAATCAAGCTAGTACAGGTTGGAGCTCTCAGCTACGCATGTCACATGAACAAGGATCTCCCTTTATCTCGCTTTGCCTGTGTATGCCATTTACATTTGCATACTCTTAGGGGTATATGTGTTTCACTGTAATTTCATTCTCCTGAGTGCAACTTTGCACCGCCTGCAGCATTTCTTCACAGGACTTGCCTTGCACTACAAGAGAGGGGGCAGTAGGAGGAAAACACATCTATTCAAAGCAGAGAAATTTCAGATGAAAATGCCAAGGCTGGTGGAGACCTTCTGATCTCCTTGGGCTGACTTTGGAATCATTAACTCGGAGATGTGAGAACTGCCCGGGATCAGCCACACACCTTTGCTTGGCAGGGTCAGGAGTCAGCAGAGCCCCCACACTTCAGGCCACGGGCTGTGAAAGGAAATAGGAAAAGGGCAGAGAAACAGATTTAATTGCTCTTTCTTCCAGAGCGCTCATGAAAACTAATGGCCATTTCAGTCACAATTTTTTTCCATTACTGGTCGGGGACTCATAAATACAAAACCCAGTTCTCTCAGTGTATCAGTGCCTGAGCTGCCTGAATGTGTTTTCATAGAATCATAGAATCATAGAATCATTAAGGTTGGAAAAGACCTCTAAGATCATCAAGTCCAACCGTCAACCCAACACCACCATGCCCRCTAAACCATGTCTCTAAGCGCCTCATCTACACGTCTTTTAAATACTTCCAGGGATGGTGACTCCACCACTTCCCTGGGCAGCCTGTTCCAATGTTTAACCACTCTTTCAGTAAAGAAATTTTTCCTAATGTCCAATCTAAACCTCCCCTGGCGCAACTTGAGGCCATTTCCTCTCGTCCTATCGCTAGTTACTTGGCAGAAGAGACCAACACCCACCTCGCTGCAACCTCCTTTCAGGTAGTTGTAGAGCGCGATAAGGTCTCCCCTCAGCCTCCTCTTCTCCAGACTAAACAGTCCCAGTTCCCTCAGCCGCTCCTCCTAAGACTTGCTCTCCAGACCCTTCACCAGCTTTGTTGCCCTCCTCTGGACACGCTCCAGCACCTCAATGTCCTTCTTGTAGTGAGGGGCTCAAAACTGAACACAGTATTCGAGATGCGGCCTCACCAGTGCCGAGTACAGGGGGACAATCACTTCCCTACTCCTGCTGGCCACACTATTTCTGATACAGGCCAGGATGCCGTTGGCCTTCTTGGCCACCTGGGCACACTGCCGGCTCATATTCAGCCGGCTGTCAACCAGCACCCCCAGGTCCTTTTCCGACAGGCAGCTTTCCAGCCACTCTTCCCCAAGCCTGTAGCGTTGCATGGGGTTGTTGTGGCYVAAGTGCAGGACCYRGCACTTGGCCTTGTTGAACCTCATRCAGTTGGCCTCAGCCCATCGATCCAGCCTGTCCAGGTCCCTCTGCAGAGCCTTCCTACCCTCGAGCAGATCGACACTCCCGCCCAACTTGGTGTCGTCTGCAAACTTACTGAGGGAGCACTCAATCCCCTCATCCAGATCTTTGATAAAGATATTGAACAAGACTGGCCCCAAAACTGAGCCCTGGGGAACACCGGCCGCCGACTGGATTTAGCTCCATTCACCACAACTCTCTGGGCCCGGCCGTCCAGCCAGTTTTTTACCCAGCGAAGAGTACACCTGTCTAGGCCATGAGCCACCAGCTTCTCTAGGAGAATGCTGTGGGAGACAGTGTCGAAGGCTTTACTGAAGTCCAGGTAGCCCACATCCACAGCCTTTCCCTCAGCCACTAGGCGGGTCACCTGGTCATAGAAGGAGATCAGGTTGGTCAAGCAGGACCTGCCTAACAAGATCCCTGTACTCTTCTTGAGTTGCCTGCCCCTTCTTCCACAAGTGGTAAACTCTCCTTTTTTTCCTGAGTCCCAGCAAGAGCTCCCGGTTCAGCCAGGCCGGTCGTCTTCCCCGCCTGTTCTTCTTAYGGCATAYGGGGACAGCCTGCTCCTGKGCCTTTAAGACTTCCTTCTTGAAGAATGTCCAGCTTTCCTGGACCCCTTTGCCCTTCAGGACTGTCTCACAAGGGACGCTCTCGACCAGTGTCCTGAACAAGTCTGCCCTCTGGAAGTCCATGGTAGCGGTTTTGCTGGCCCCCCTCAAAACCCCCTGGTTTTCTGTGGTTCTTGCAAGGCAATGCAACAAGCAGATATTTTAGGCAAACTGGTGTGCCATTTCCATAATTAATATTGCATGTTACCTGCAAGTATTGAGTCCTTTATGGCTCCAGTGAAGCACAACTGCAGAGTTTGAAACAAAATCCCATTTCTGTCAAATACATCATCTAAGCCCCTGTCTCAGTATCTGGCTGTAATCTGGCCAAAAGCAACCATCAGTATCATAGCAGATAAGAGACAATTACAGGTTGGAAGGCACATAAAAATTTCTCTACTCTAGACAGATGTGTTTAGAGGGTTAAGATATAAASACACCCTTCTCTTCCCTCCTTATTAATTTACAGTCAAGAATTTCCCATGCAGGGAATCTATTGTGGCCCCATTTACGTGCCCCACTGTGATGACCTGTTTATCAGCTTTTTGGCTTCAAAACATCTGTAAGTCTTATTTCCCTCTTTGCAACTTCATAAATAAATAAAAGTAAAGGGCTTTGCAGTCCAGGGGGTTTGGTGCAGTGTTATTTACCTGTCTAAAAGTAGGCACCTGAGTTTGAACGTGAGACACCTGTACCCCGTATTATACGTGTCCTGTGAGTAAAGTGGGAACTTGTTTTCCGTGTCTGCTAGGAGGTGATTTTTCTCCTGGTCAGCGTAACTTCCCCAGTATGTGTAGGCTATTGTTAAGCAGACAATAGATAATTGTCTACCTACCGGCTCACCTATCCAAGCGGTAGTCACTTCATTGCAAAGATTTAATACCGTTGCCAAAGATTTTCCTGAAGAGGAAGATGGGCACACCTGCGATAACCAGGGATCTCCTCTCCTCCCTCGGGTCGCATCCTGCCCCCGGCATCCTTCATGATGCCAGCAAGTCTGAGTCAGGTAAAAGCGCAGAGCTTAAAAATGATGCAGTCAGCTGTTTCCTACGCTGCTTATTAGTTGGGTGTTTAGTTTGGACCTAGCTCATCCCTCCTCACGCGGGAAACTCCCATTGACTTCACTGGGAACTCTGCCTGAGCAAGGACTTCTGAGCAGGGCTCCGTGATGGAGGATGGCAGGACAGGACCGAGCGCAGAAATACTTGGCTCCTACCAGAGCAGAGATTGTCAAACAGCCATTCCCGGGATGGTTTTTAATAGCAGGTCTCAAGGGACTTTACAAACGTGGGAAGTATTATTATCCCCATATTACAAAAACTGGTTACCAAAACAAAAGGGTAAAGCTAAACAAGGTGCTGTTTTAGGAATTCTTGGTGGCAAATCAGTGTCTTCTTGTGATGCAAACTAGGCAAATGTAGAGCTATGTTTACCTACAAAGGCTGCCACACTTGTGGGAAGAGTTTTAAGGAACAACTACTAGCACGCCCCTTCCACCATCTTGCTTTTCTTACATGCAAGTTGCCACCACTGTTCATGACATCCGTTGTTTCTGAGATTGCTCCTGGTTTTTCTCAGGGTATGACAAGAAGAGCACCTGGCCCGTACGTTACAGACATACCTGCTCCTGGCCCTTCTCCTACCTGCACGTCCGCAGCGGCAAAGCCAGAGGCCAGAGCCAGTTTACATCAACTCCATATCTGAGCAAGTCTGGCCGGGCTCATGTAGCTCTCTACTGGGGTAGGAGGAGAGGGCAACTCTTCTCAAAATTTATTATCTATGTCTGTAAGCTCTGGTCTCATTAGGGCTGCTGTAAGTGCCATATTTGACGATGGCAGTCACACTGAGCTCTGTGTCACGGGGCTGCCAGCGTGAGTCYCCAGCTTCAGTCAGCCTTCCACATGGGAATAGATGAAGGCACGTTCAAAAAAAGCCCTGACAGAAATATCATAAAAATCCATCCTGTAGCTGGCAGTTTCTTGCCAAACACTTCAGGCACCCAAAACCTCACATAACAGTAAGAGCAGCTTCTTCCTGGGAATGAGGCGACTCGGCTGGGAAGTGTGCAGACTCTCACCAGGTAACAACACTGGATGGACAATAAGGAGGGAAGGTATCATTTCTTCTTGTATAAAACCACTAGAGAGAGTAAAAAAATTGTTTTCCGATAGAAAATACTCTTTCAAAAACCCTCACAGAATAAATCTTGAATAAAGTGCTTGCCTGAATACTGCAACTGAAGCAGATCACTTGCTGACATACTACGCGGGCTCTGAAATTGTGYAACTTGCCTTACTATGTACAAATCAAGGAGGCACAACCACCATTAAATATATGTATTTCACCTCAGCCTGCCTTTTCCATTCTGTGGCCCTAGACGAATTCTGAGGGAATACTCTTTTCCCAGAGAGTTTTTAATAAGGAGACGTTTGCAGCAGACAGAGATACCACACCTGAGCTCCGGATCAGGCGGTACAGCCAGCCGGAGAACACAGCTCCGTCAAGTTTGTTTGGCTTTCTGCTCCCACCTAGAATAAATAAGGCAGTTTGCTGAGGACCTCCTGCCACTGCTGATGCATTTCAAAGAGACGTGTCTAAATCTTCAGGGGTTTCGCCCCGCTAGCAGTGTAAACTTCTGCCTTTCCAAACACTTTAGAGGCACTTAGGAGTTCCACTTCACCCGCTTTCATCACTTGGCTATAAGAAGATTGTAGGCTGTCTGCTTGCTTGTATTTCTATGGGGAAATACCAGATCAGCTTTGGTCTGGCTACAGATCTTGATTGCTTGGAAGAAGTCCCTTGAAGTGAGAGTGAATGAAAAAGAAGGAGATGCTGTTCAATCCCAAACCAGCAAGCAACAAAACGTAAATAAACCAAAATAAACCACCACCCCCCAAATTCTGAGGCAAAAAAAATTGTTTGAATCAGTAATGAAATGGGAAAAAAAGGGGACTAATGAATGATGAACAGTTTACTCAGCACATACTTGTTGTCCACAGCCTTTTCCCAGGCCCTTGAAACAAGGGGAGTCTCTTAACCGGGGCCTCGAGGTCCAGCTCAGGCAACCCTGGCACTGGTTTTTACAGGGACGGCACCTAACCCCCAGCACATGGTGTATTTTGATTTGTGCTACAAGCACTGTGCTCCATCCACCATGTTTTGGACAAATTATAGCATACTCTCTTTTGTTACCTCGCCATTACACTTGTTTGTGACATTACACGTGTGCAAGCTGTGGAGAGGGGTAGCGTGCCGATGGAGGGAGAGAGGGAGGGAAGGCCAGCCTGCCAGCGCAGGGGAGAGGCGTGAAGCAGCGCGAAGGAAGAGGTGATGAAAGCAGGGTGGGAGAGGATTAGCAGGCTGAGGACTAGCCTTTACAGAAGAACAAGCCAAGGATAGGGAAGATGTTGACAGCCTGCAAGTGTTACTGCAAGTCCCTTGCAAGGGGAGGAAAACGACTGCATGGCATGTTTCGCCACACCAATTGCTTCAGAAATTAGTATTGAAAGGAAAAGGAGCTCAGCTAAAGGAGAGAGCAACGTCGATGCCGTGACTGAAGGCTGCCAGGCATGCTGCGCTGAACACGCGCTTTTTCCAGAGGCAGCAGAAGGATCACAGATTTGGCTAGCACTTGGGATTTGGGGGCTGTAGTCAAAATGTGGGGCCCTGCATCTAAGTGCTCAGTATGTATCTGGTGCAGAAACCTAAAAATGGTCAAAAGGTTTAATTTGGCTCCTTTGTTCTTGCAGGTGGGAATAAAAACTGAAAACCCATCCAAGCCCTTAAGTTACCTGGTGACTCTGATCAGCGGTTGAGATGTCAATGATGTGATGTGCTCCACACAAAGGGAACACAAAGGTGAGCCCTGCCCAGAAGAACTGAAATGCAAGTATGATGGGCAAGATAAAAGGCTGATATAATGCAGAGAGGAGGAAGGCACAAGGTAAGAATAACACGAGTATGACAAGATCATGACAGTAGTTTCAACACACTAAGACTAACTCTTTTAACAGGCAATCAATGGCTCAGGTGAACTTTGGGAAGCAGTTTGGAGGACAATGAGGATGCTGGGGGGGGGTGTCCTGTTGCAAAGCTTAGGGCTGAATGACAATGTGAAAGTGCTCCTTTGAAATATTGACAGCAGCACCATCAAAACTATTGCTGGCTGAGGCAAGGAGCATCTTGAGATCTTGCTGTGCTGGATATTTGGGAAGGGGTTAGAGACTTGTGAGCCAGTGTTCATAGGCTCTGCTCCTGCCTCAAAATGACTCACTGTGATTCTGGACAATTTATTTTACCTCTGATTTCCCCTTTGGTAGGGTTGGTTTCGTACCACTTGCCCCCTTGTAAAACTCTTTGGGATGCTGGTAAATTTGACCTTCCTCGGTACAGTGCCTAGACAGCACTGGATGAAACCCAAAAAGCAGGGAGTGGGAATATCAGAGGAGCCTCACTGTCATACAGTGCCCTGGAGAAGGAAATGGATGAAACCAGATGGAGAGTGCCACAGGATTTGAATGAAGTTAGAACCAAAAGGGTGATAGTTTAAGGGGGCCAAAAGTGCCAAGGGATGTTGATGTGAGTGAATTCAGGAGCAACAGGTAAAACACTGTAGCTTGTGCACAGCGCAGAGTGTGATGGCTGTAGCCTCCTCAGTTGCAGCTCTTAAACCACTGCCCGGAGAGTGGCCGCTGCTTCTTCTCTCCTCTCACTCCCCTCTCCTCTGCCTCCGCTCTTGYCCCTCTTCTCTTCGGCACAGTTTTCTTCCTCATGTCCTTTGCCTTTCCGGTGCATTCCCATGCTTCGCTGCCGGTTTCCCCAGTGCCGTGGTGCCCCGCTCCCCGGGGCGAGGTGAGGGTCCCGCTGGAGCCACCCACATGGTCCGCACAGCACCAGGGTGTCCAACAGCTATGGCTGATTCAGGAACTCAAGCCCTGTTTTCAGAATTAAGACTCAGTTTTGCTGTAGGTTTGAGGGTTTCTACAGAAGATGGGAGTGAGGTTCCTAAATCTGCCTTCTCACAAGTGTAACTGTCACCTTGCTGCCAGTGCCTGCAGCTCAGCAGCCACCTACCACCTTGACACACACCCCAGGCCAGGCTCTGCCGGGAAGGATCCCCTCCATTTCTGCTCGCACCTTGCCCATTTTTGCTGAGCTCTCCCTCGAGCCTCACGGGCAGCTGGTGACCTGGAGCACAGAGGAGGCGAAATATTAAACTGCTGGAAAAAAGCCACAGAAGTTAGGAGTGAACCTTGCACTTGCTCCATCACTATCAGATTTCAGTATCCCTAAGACACAAAGCGACACAGGATTACTACGGGTGAAGAAGGTGGTTATGGACATTTGGACACAGCCGGGTCAGTACTGCTCACTCGGTATTTTACCTACGGCTGTGTAACCATTGGAAGAAGCACAACTACAACGACCATGAGATTTGCAGGGATAATCTSGAAGTGGCTGGGGGATGCCCGGTGGTTCACACGGGGAAGGGAAGGGTGAGGTCTCCCGGAACAGGGGGGTGCCGGGACGCCTACGCCGCCAGCCGGGACACGCAGCGGGCTCGTTTCGTTTCTGGCGATGTTGCTCCCGTGATAGGACAGGGAGGCGGGCGGTGGGGTGCGGTGGGGCGCGGGCTTCCCGGCCGGGAGGCGGCGGCCGCTGCCCGCTGCGGGACCGGCACCCGCGGGATAACGTCCCCGCCTCGCCCGCGCTGCCTGACCATACCGTACCGTACCGTACCGTACCGTTCCGCGCCGTGCCGTGCCGGGGGTGTGCCGGGGGCGGAGCGGCCCGGGCCCTGCCGTGCCGTGGCGGGGGCGGAGCGGCGCGGAGCGCGGACAGCCGGCCGCGGGAGGCAGCGCCTCCGCGGGAAGGCATGCCCGTGCCCATGCCCGGCGGCGGGCAGTGAGCGGCCATGCCGCGCAGGGCGGAGCGGTGCCTGCAGATCGCCCCGCACTCCCTGGCCATCGTCCTGGGCGCCGCGGCCGGGGGGCGGGCGGCGGGCGGCGGGGGCGGCGGCGCGGGGCCGGCGGCGGAGCTGGGCCGCCACCGCATCGGCTACGAGATCTTCGCGGACTTCAAGCGGGAGAACATGCAGCACTTCTGGGACCGGCGGGCCACGGCGGCGGTGGCCGAGACCTTCTTCCTGGGCTGGATCGACGAGCAGGTGCTGCTGGTGCAGGGCAAGGAGGAGCACCTGGAAGTGCTGCGGCAGGGCTGGGCGCGCCGCTCCCTCAAGCCCCCCAGCGGCTTCCACATCAAGTGCCTGGGTAGGTGCCGCCGGGGCCGGCAGGGCGCCGGGGGGGGCTCTCCGCCCCGGGCGGGGGACGCGGCGGCGGGGCGAGCGCGGCGGCGGCCCCGCGGAGCTGCCCCGAAGCGCCCGCGCCCGCCGCCCGCCGCCGGTGCCCGGCGGGGTCAGGGACCGGGGGGCGGAAAGGGGGGCCCCTCCTCGCCGCGGGATTTGCGCCCCCGAAAGTGGGTGGGCGCGAAAGGGGTGAGCCGGGAGGGGACCGGCGGCGTTACAGGGATGCGCTGCAAGTAATTGGGGTTCGCCAGGAGAGCTGCCGGCGGCAGCAGTAGGGTCGGGTTGGAGAGGTGCGTTCCCCCTTCGGCGGGCTAGGTTAAAACCATGAATTGTAAATTTTGGAATATACCCCTTGCAGGGTGAAATGCCGGCTGTCCTTCTGTGGGCCAGCCTCGGCGGCTCGCTCCTCGGGCACACTCGTCCCACGCGTTTCTCTGCAGGGGGATCCCGCACCCTCCTGAGCTCCGAGGTCTTTACACAATTCAGGAGTAACTGCTAACATTTACAAAGAGTGCCAGCTTTTAATTAGAGTTATAACCAGTTCATTAAAAATAATAATTTCTAGCATTAGAAAGCTAAAAAGTTCATTAAAAATAATAATTTTAGCATTTCTAGTCTTGCTAAACCAATATTTCACTTTATAGTTCGATCTACTTGGTAGCTTGAACTTGTGTCACAGTATTGCTGTGAAGGTGTCTTCCATGGCAAGAAGTAGCAGTAGGAGATGAGGAATGTATGGTTTTCTGCGGTGCAAGGCAGGTGGCTTTTGGAGCAGTAAATGGCAAGTCTGTCATGGCGTGGTGGGCTGAAGATTCAAGTTCCGGTGTGATCCCCCAAGGGAATCCCCCCTGTGTGCAGTGYGGCCTAGGAAGGAGCACATCTCCTCCTGAATTCTTTTCAGGAAACAAAAAAATCCTAGCATGGAGAGCAAAAATGTTTGCAGCACTTATTTTGACACGAAAAAAAAACCTCTAAGAAATAAAGCTGTGGCTATTTGGTGTATATATTGGGGAGCTGTGAAGAACAACAGAACTGAAGTTTTCCTTAGGATTTAAGGCAACTTGCAACCTTCACAGCTTGAAACTTATGGAGCTTCTCTTATGGAGAGAAGACAAAATGTGAGGATTTGTTTTATTGTTATGAGGGTCTCGTTGCTTCCCACGGCCGCTGCAGTGGTGATGGTAAGGCAAACTGTCTCTTCCGTATGTACAACTTCTATCATCTGTGTCTTATGCAGTGGGCACCTGGAACAGGTCACAGAGTTAGAGATGCTCTCTCTGCGCTGGGAGTTTCAGATCCTTAAAATGGGATTTCTTTTAAAAAAATTAGCAGAGTAAGGTTCCTGCAAAGAATGGAGCATGAATATTTGGTGTTTCTCAGTTTCCTTTTTTAATCTYCGTTTTGAATGTTTTTAGCTGTTGCTGTTCTTCTGGAATAGGCAATGCAGAGACTCATCACTTCTGTTCATCGGCAGTCTTGTCTCTCGCACAGTTTTCAGACACTTCTCTGTCACTCACTATTTCCCCATCAGACTTATTCGAGTATTACCATTTCTTCCGTGCTGAGAGGGAAGCTCAGGACAAGCTGCCCATTTAAAAATGAGCCAATGAACCTTTTTTCCCTCATCATAGTGAAATTTCCTCTGGACTTCTGGTGACAAAACAGTGTTGGAGAACAGGTGGTAAATCCTATTCTGGTGATAGAAAAGTTTTCTGCGTTCCACCAATATTTAGAGGAGGGTAAAAAGTTGGGCAGTGGACTTGCATTGTGGCAGGGGTTTGGATGGAGTCGCTGTTCACGGCCAGCAGACAAGGGGAGACAACCTGCATGTGCTGCTTTCCACCCGAGGCTGTTAAATCCTTATGCCTTTACTTTTGCAACAAAGTGTGGTGGTAAGCGTAGAGATACGGGCAGTGGTTAGTGCTAGCTGCTCCATGTAGCTCGTGTGGGCTTTTTGGCTCCAGTTGGACTGAGAATGAAGAGCTTTTGAGTGGGCACCATCGCCTGATGGAGTGTAAGGGTCAGTGTTTGATTTTTGGGGTGTCCCTGGACCCTACCCATCGGGCGACATTTCCTCAGCCCGCTGCGCAGGAGGGCTATGGAAGGCTCTAACCTTGGCRTTACTGAAGCCAGACAGGGAATGTAAACAGGTCTTTGTGGCCTGTTTTAAAATACGGAAACACAACTTTTGCTAGAAGTTCGTGTTAATAAGTAAGCTCACTGGTGTGTAAATATATGCATTCCTTGGGGGGTTATCTTCGCTGCGAATTTACAAAAGACTGGAGCCAAAAGTTTTTATTTGACTTTAAAAATAGCAAATGCCTCTCAGTATTTGATTAAAGGCTATGAAAGAAGAGCAGGGACCTGCTGGAGTCTTGCCTGTTGTGCAGTGTCCTTAGCTGCGCTAAATGAGATGGGAGCAACTGATTGATTTTTATTTTTTTTCACTGCCTTTTTTCCATACCCAGACTGATAATTCAGGTCTCCTATAAGCGATAGTAGATTCAACTCGCACTTACTGTAAAGTTAGGTAGTTAAAGAACTGTCAAAGTAACGGGCCTGGCCCGTGGGCATGAGCATCTGCTTAAATGTGTGTAATTGTATTTTCAACATAATTAGGTGCCTAATGTGTAAATGGCTGTGACTTATTTAGGAGTTCTCTCACACTTTATTCTCCACTTCGTAGCATTAAAGCAGCGAACAGTACACCTGCAGACAAAAAGAAAAAGTCCCCATGCTTTTCAGCTTTTAAAAAAAAGTGATGGGTGTCGCAGGCTGAGAGGAAAACCTGCCTGTTGGGAGGTGCGGAACAGTAATATTTTACCACTGTTAATAAATAACTGGTGGGGTCAAGGGGAAAAAGTGGCATGGTATTTTTGATGAAGGTGAAGCTGCTGTTTTCTGCTGCTCTGGCCTGGCCGGTAGCCCCCGTGTTGTGGTGGGAATAGGGGGTTGCTGTGGCCGGGCGTAGGAGTGAGGGGGTGCATGGGGCTGACCCGGGAGGTCTTTCTCTGCACCCCAGGGCCATGGGGGTACCTGGGCAATGCCGTGGCAGGCCGTGGGGTCAGTTCATGCCTGCTCTCCTGCCTGTCTGGCTGCTTGCAGAAAGGTGGGGGTGGCTTTCTGCCCCACCTGCCCCTGGAGCCCGGCTGGGACGGGGTAGCTGGATGACGAGCTGCCTGCCCCAAAGCGGTGGGGGGAGAGCATCCCGACCTCCCACTGCTGCCTGGCAGGGGGCAAGGGACAGAAATGCCTCCTCTTCTCGGCTGCATGACCTCCATGCACAGGTACCGGAGAGGCTTGGACAACGCTTCCCTTCACCTGCGTCATTAAGTGCTAACGTGACCCAGAAATTATGACTGCAGCCTGACTTTCAAACCTCTGCTGGTGTTGCTGACGTTTCTTGTTCGTTGTGGTCCAGAGCTGTGACTGGTCTGATGAGTAATGGGTTGTGATAGCCACGGAGATAATAACTGCAGGAAAAAGTAGCTGGTGAGGAGGAGGGAATACTAAACCTCTAATATGGCACAGCATGTTTTCTGCTGCTGGGATTGTAATATGTAAACCAGGAGGAGACTCGTCACTGAATAGTCTTTCCACGTTTAAGTTACACTGGCTTGATAATGAAAAGTTAATGGAAGTGTAATCTGTAGTTAACAGGGACCAGACAGTCCTAGTATGCTTGGTGCAGGTGTAGCTGAGCCGGAAAGTAAATGGATTAAAATCCACATGAGATTCCAGTGTCCGACAATTCTACTCTTGGATTGTAAAATTAGACCCTACCGTGAAATAGGGCAGGAATATGAAGCACATCAGAGACTTACTTTAGCACCTCAGCTTTGGGTTTGAGGATGCAGGGRATGAAGCATTTCATGTGTGACTTTAAGAAAACTGCCAGAGAAGTTTTAAACTAAATGATTATGCCATAAAAACTTGCTCAGCAACCGTTTTTGCAGTGATCAGAGTTGCTTGGGTATTAGGAAATTGGTGAGTGTATCTAGGTTTTTAAGTTGGCTGAAGGGGAAGCTTTGGGAAACATAAGCAGACTGAATAAACAAAACCCCTAAATTTGCTGATTTAGAGGGTCAAGGAAACCTTACGCAAACCTATAGGTCCTGTGATGAAATTCGTTGTCTTTGGTAAGAGTGATTTGAAGCTTTCTTGTAACTTTGCAAGGCTTTTGCAACTTAAGTCTTTAATGAGTGTTATTATTTTAATAAGATTTCTGTCTTTGACACACCTTCCATTTGCACCCACTAATATTTGTCATCCTGGAAGCTGAATTTTTTTTTTCCCCCCTTTCAGCTCTTCTATGCAAGGCGCTGCTGGTGTAGCTGGATGCTCCATCTCATTTTTGTGTCTTCATCGCCTTTTGTGTTCCCAGCTGAGACTTCCTTCTGTATCTCTTTCGCTTGATTTCTGTGTCTGGGACAATGGGCATCTTTGAGAGGTTTTCATACGCTTCGTGGAAGGGCCGTGCCCTTTTGTAACGACTGCTTGAAAAGAAGTGACCAAACTTTATAATAACCCTTCGGTCATGCCCAGAGCAATTTCTCCAATTAGAAGCTGATGTTTCAAATGGAGTTTTCAAGAAATGTATGTGCAATAATTAAACTAACTAGCAGGAGTTACAATTCAGCGAAGTCAGCGAAGCCAGGCTGTTGTCCATTGTTCCTGCTCGGCCAGGCATAGGGGAGGAAACTTTTTTTGCCACGCTGGGAGCTGGAGCTAAGTGCTCCCTTTCTTTTGTCTCCCTGCCGTGTTCTCCCTTGCCACCAAAAATTAAATTAACACCCCACCAGTTTAGGTTCAGTAATTTTCACAGTGAGTTTTCCAGTCATTAGTGGATGATTATGGTGYGGTGTAGATGGTTGGACATTAAATGTTATTCATCTATAGCCAGTCATAAAACGTGAATTGTCTTTTTTCTTCCCAATTATCTCCTTTATATCATGAAAATATCTTTTCAGTGAGGGAGCATTAGGTTTCATAGTAATAAAACCTCAGAGGAGGAGTTTACCGCACACCCATCTACACCTTTTGTATGCCTCATGGTATTACCATGGGAACTTCAGGGGATTTAAACTACATTTTTCTTTTTTCTCCTTCTCTCCCACCCCAACTTAGAGGCGGTTAGAGATCCACTAAGCACTTTTTCTATCTTTGAGGTGGTTATTGCAGCCTAAAAAAAAAAAAAGAAGGTAAACTTGGGTAAACTTAAGCTGATGGCCTGGCTGAGGTGCTTGTGAATTTATTTCCAACTTTGAGCAAAGAACTTTGCTGCTAAGAAGTGTTGGGTTGGGCCTTTAAAGTACTTTGTAAAAGCRGCTTTTAGAGACTGGGGAGAGAGGGGCAAGAGCTAAATGAGTATGGACTGTATATAACGTGCCTGATTTCTCAGTATGTGGTTTGTGCTCACATTTTGGTAGTGAAATCTTGGAGCCAGCAATGCTTTTTGCTCTTTAAAGCAATCTGTGGATGGTCTGCAAGACTAACGCAGGTTATCTAAAATGTACTGTGAAAATAAAAAACTCACAAGAAGGAAAGATATGACCTATTTAATTTCATTTCTTTTTCTTTTTTTCATTCCACGCAGCTTCTCGTGAAGAAGCAAAGTCAAATACACTGACACATGGTATTCATTGTGCAACTCAAGTGAAGGATTTGAGGTTAATGGCCAGCTAGTACTGTCTCCCACCTCCTTCCCCCCCCCCAAAGAGCGCCATTGTATAGTAAAGAGTCCTTCCCGGTGGCAAATAAGTCATCCAGCCTTGCACGTTAAGTGTACGCTCTGTGTAAAGAAGCTATGCTGTAAGGAAACCGCGGTGGCTGAGCGCAGCCCTTGGCCGCGGGGCTCTGCTGAAGCGGAAGTGGCACCAGGCTGCCACTCTCTCCATCTCTTTGTCTGCGCATGAGGGTCTGGTCTTTAATTAAACGCTCCTCGTTTCCGTCCTCAAAGGGCCCTTGTCTTTGCCGGGGAGCGGCACGGCRGGTGCCCAGTGAATGAAGCCCTTGTCAGGTGTTATTCACAGCGCTTAAATGGGCTCCTGGGCTGCCAGCATCACGTGCTGGTGGGCCACTCGCTAAATCACGTTTCCATCTGTCCTGCTCTTCTTTTGTACATAGTCGTTTTTGGTTTTAAAAAGGCTGAGGTGGGTGGAGTGCTTGGGGACCATGGCAAGGGATGGCCACAGGGTCACCAGCCACAGGCACCCCCATCCCGCCTGCTCCTCTTCGGGGTTTTGTGGCATGAAAACTCAGTAATGTGCTCCYAACTTTGTCCTGTCTTTGTAATTTGCTAGTTAGAGGCATGTTGCTTAATATTTTATTTATCAAATTGTAATGATTCTAGTGGACTAAGTTCAGACCTTCTACGCGTGTTGTCACAGTTTAAAATTTAGCTTGAAATGGTTTGTTTTGATTCCTGGAGAAATGTGTTTAGTGCAGAGATGTTACAGGAAGGGTCAGCCGTGTATGAAAACACTGCTATCCCTGGGCTTGAGGGGCAGGTGTTTGATTCGGCTCCTTTGTGAAGGGAATGGTAATGAAGATGGCGCTCTCTCTCCCAGCTCTTCTGGTGCTGTTGCCTTGGGCCATTCATCCGGATGGTGAACCTGTCCTCCTTTCTGCTGGCCAGGAGAATTACAGCTTGTCCTCCAGGTAGGGCAAGCCAAAGCTTTACCACATTCTCATCTGCATTCGAGACATCCATTTAGAGAGAGTGGCAGAAAAGATGCAACCCAGACGGATCGGATGTCCTCCAAGACTCTTGGCATCCAAAACTGCCTTCTGAGCAACATCACTCCTTCCCTTGGCTTCGGCAAACACTTGATGGCCAGGTTCCTCTTTTCTTGGTAGTCAAGTAAAGGCTGAAGTGTTCAGAGAAAATAAAAGCTACAACCAGACGGTAGTTTCCCCTGTAGAAACTGTGGCTGTGAAACGTGAGGATGAGAGGAACTTCTTAATAATCGTTTTCTGCAGTAGCAGAAATTTAACAGGGTTCTGAAAATTCAAGCTCTTTCCAAACTTTGTTTCTTTGTTTTAAATGTTTTGATTATTTTCTAATGATGTTGACTGCTGGGAATGTTATTGCAGTCTCCAGTTTCCAATATCGAAACTACTCCTTGGGTGGGCCAGATCTGGAAAGGTTTTTAAGTATATTATGTTCTTCTTGGAATAAAATCCCTTCACCTAATATGTAAACATGCTTTCTTCTGTCCGGTGTACTTGATCCCTCAGTTTATGACCTGGGATTTCACCTGAGACCTGTGAAGGGAAATATCTGAATGTTAAGAATGTACAAACACATATATTTTGATGAAACAAAGTGCTTTCCTGTTGACATCTGAGCAGGTCTTCATGGCTCCTTTTTTAATCGGGCTCTTGTTCTGAGCCACAATAGCAATAGAGCATGCATTCAAAGGTCGATAACTACCCAGGGAATCTGAATAGTGGTTCTGCTAGTTGCTTTTTTTTCTGTAGCAGAAGAGCAATGGTGTAATATTGCTGTCGACACTTATTAAGCCTATTTTTGGTTTTCTTATGAAAGAAAGTTACTATACTGTGCACTTAAATATGCACAGTATAATGACTTCTGTAGTGTGTTTTCCGGAGCTGGATATACTTCTAACCCACACAATATGGAGACTTCGTTGTTCTTCGTCCGTGGGGGGGATGGGATGGGACACCAAAATAGCAGAAGTCTGAGTAAAATACAGCAACCTTTTAGCTTAACCTTGAATTCCGCTATCAGATGATTAACGAAGGGATATGCAGGTGTATCAAAGATTGCTCTGTTAGAAAGGCAAACCAATTCACTTAAACTCTAGGAAACAACTCCAAACTTGGTTCTTTACAAAATCTATACACTGTGACAGTGAAAAATGTTTCTATCTGAAGAGCATGGTTTGGGTACCTTTGTGAAGTTTTAGTTTTAAAGCAGTTTTTGCTAGCTGTTAGTGCTTCAGAAGGTACATATGCTAGCTCATGCTTGCCTTCTGAGGAGAGTGAGAATGCCGAAGGGCCCATTGCTGGCCCCGGTACGGGGAATCCCACTGAAAGAGCAGAGAGGGGCTCTTGGAAGGTGACAAGTCCCAGTGGCTTTCCCAATAACATGGCCTAAAATGCAGTGGCCAGCAGGACTAGGCTTCCTCCTTCTGGTGCCAGCAGAAGGGGAAGAAAGGTGTGTTTTGGGAGGGGAAGACCTGGGGCTGGACTGTGGCTGAGCAGTGGCTCAGTCCCTGTGTTGGTAGCGGGGCAGTGTATCGCTGTGTCCATCCTCACCAGTAACCGCAGCTCCAGTAACTCCTGCTTATCTGGGGCCTTGAAGTTGCGTGTGCAGTAAGGTATGCTCTCACTGGGTGTTCAGAGGCTCTCAAGAAGGAGCGAGACTGCAAGGACTGTGTTCAACACTGGAGCTGTAAAACTTGCAATGTATTATTAGCATTAGAAGCAGCTGGGTGCTGCCAGTGTGTTTGAGATTTGGCAGCAGTCTTAAGTATTATTGTGGGGCTATAAAATGAGTATTTCTTTTTTAAAAATGGGAACTTTTTTGTCCTTTAAAAAAAGCCTATACGAAGTCTAGTGAAACTTTTAGCTTAAGAAGACAGACAAACTAATATTCACTCTTTTTCAGACTGTAGTTGTATTTTCTATATATCTTTCTATATGCAAAGAATATGGAAGAAATAGATAGGTTTCTGGGTGCATCAGCCTTTCTCCAGGTCATTGTGAGGAAGACTTAATAGTCTAATAAATATATCGTGTCTACTTACCTTGTCTTACCGGTATCCTTGGGTCCATGAACTTATAGAGCCCTGCAACTGTGCCAGCAGCGATGCATACAGTTCATTACCAATGTCCCTTCCCAAAGAGATCAACCCAACATAAATGGGATTTATCACTGCCTGTTAATTTATTGTGTTCAAATTCTACAGAGAGGTAACCGAAGTCCTGTAAGGTCCATGTGATGCTGCAGTGAACTTCTATACGTTTGGTGGTTTTTTTTGTTTGTTTGTTTTGGGGATGGGGTTTGGGTTTGTTGTTTTTTTGTTGGCTCCCCCCCCCCCCGCCTTTTCTTTTAGGGCGGGTGTTTTAGTCAAAGGATTCTCGGTGTGTTACTTGGCTGCCAATAGTGCTCAGCCTGCCCTCGAGCCTTCCAGCCGCTCCTCGGCCCATGTGGGAGTGGACTCTGCCCTTGCCTCCCGCTCCGGCAGACCGGCATTAAATGTTTGCTCTCCTGCTTGCGCGTATTGCAGGGTTAGTGCCCAGACAAGTTCCCTTTTCATTGACAGATGAAGTAACAATAGCTGGCGTGAAGAGCAAGCTGAGTGTTTTCTTTGGGTTTCCCTGAAGGGCCTCCTTTGTGTCCACCGTCTCCACTCACGGAGACCTGTACACCTCGCTTAATCCAAGGGTTGCTGTCGAGATGCTCTAGCTTCTGAAGCCAGAAGTAGGTCAGCACCCGTGCAGAAGATTTCCACCCGCCCGGTGTGCCTGCTAGCGGGAGCSTCCCGGTGAGGCCTTGCAAATGGGGCCTGTCAAGCACGACGGTCCAGGCTAACGTGGGCAATCTTGAGAGCCCAAAGAGAGGGCGAGATGTCCACAGCACCAGGAAGGAGAGTAGAGGAAGGAGGTCCTGGTGGACTGTCACATTCTTGGTGTTTATATGGCTGTTTAAGTCAAAGGAGGAGCAGATTGTGGGCGGTCGGATGAGCCTGAACGGAGGTTTCCAGGTGCCGGGTGTCGCGCCGTGTGTGGCCCTGGTCCGGCTGTGAGAAGTCAGCAACTCGCCTGGGCTGTAGGCATGTCCTCATTAGCCRCATGTTCACAAGGCGGTTTAACCAGTTGAAAAACAGGATTTTAAGGTCTATTTTAAAGCAAAGACAGAATCTAACATACTAGACACTATTAGCAGGAGAGGTTATTAAAAATAAATAAAAGGGTGTGAATTTTCTCCCTGGTTTAATTTGAGAAAAGAGAATTTAAAGGGGCACATTGACCCACTGTTTCTGAAGTGGGGCTGAAAAAAGCTTTGAGGACACTGAGCTTTCCTGCCATCATTGATGATTTGTCACAATTATCCTTTTGGTTAAAAAGACACACTTTCTTGGTGTTACTGACTGAAAAATCCTATGCAATTAAAGAGGAAAAAGTTAGTTTTGTGAGAAGCTGCAGGGAAGAATAGTCATGAAGGGGTAAACAGTGGGTAAATAGGGAGCAGGAAAATAATAACTTTCAGTCTCTGCAATCTTAGATGCTCTAGAAACAAGTATATTTTTCAAACAGGCATCTTCAGACCAGACATCACCCTTGTAGAGAAGCCTCCTTTACRAACATCAACATCTGGAAGGAGTGGGAGACCAAAAGAGAAGGGAGGCCGGCCAGGTTTTTAGTGATATGAACAGATAATCTTGGATGTAGTGTTTTATGTGGTAGAGAAGCAAGTCTGATAGGTGTCAGGTCTGCTCCGTTATTATCGAAAGTAGAGACTTTGATAGTACTTAATGCATTTTCTTAGGAGGTCTAGCTACGTGGTATCATCTCCATCTTTCAGACGATTGGGAGGTGCCTGCGAGGTGGGGAAGGAAGAGCATAGGACTCATAGGGCTGTGAAGCTTTGCAGCGTTTCTCAGAGAAATTTTGAGTTCCTTCATATAGATACGTGTGTGAGGGTGTATATAATGTTTTAAGTGCTGTACAAACAGAGGTTTCCCATTACCTTGAGTGGTCTTGATTCAACAAGATGCAGATGCCCATATGTGCACATAGCAAATTAAGTCTGACTTTGGTGGGAGGGCTCACATTTTTAAATATAGGCATGTTGTATGTTCTTGTATTTGCCTGACTGTTGTTAAGAGATTCACCTGAGGAGTTAATCTATGTGGTTAATCCCAGAGTGCGTCGTCTGCGTCTAAGCCAGGTGCTCTTTGATAGTTAAGGTTGCAAAATCAGGACTAGTATTCTTCACGTTTTTATTTTTGATGTGTACAATACTCTGAAAAATAAACAGCAGAAGACTTCATCCAGGGTCTGTAGGTGCCTTCAGGAAAAGTACGAAGAGGAAGTCGTAATTAATACTTCTTCAATAAAAGTATGAAGAGGAAATCTTAATTAATAATTTGTCAGTACAGATGAAGTCACAAAAAGTAGGCAACTTGACCTACAATCATTCTGGTTTCTTTCCTTGGGCAGGAATTAGTGGCTATCATCTTGTCATTTTTCATTTATGACAGTAGCTTCTAGCCTTTAGTTTATAGGTTTCTTATTAATTCAAGTCTTTTGCTTTTGTTTCCAAGGTATTTTCTGATTGTTAGTTTGTCTTTGTTAGAGGTGTACAGCTAGAGCTCCTTGGTGAAGCCAATGCCAAATAGCTCTTGGAAGGTCTGTAGGGACTTGCTTCTTGGCTCACTTTCAAGTGCAGCATGGCTGTAAAATGTTTCAGTGTCAGAATCACTACATCTATCATTGTTCTGCTTTTCTCTGTCAATAGCTAGTCTCATTCAGTGACATATTTGATCTTAAAGAGGGAAAGCAGATTTATCTGTATGCCAGCGCATTAGTCTTTTTAATTTTTCTGCTCGGATAATTGTCGGGCTTCAGGTTTCAGTGGTTACTTAAATTAATCCCAGTGCTGTCTTTCCAGTCTCTTCAATGTTTGTGTTGAGACGGAGGACAAAACATATCCTGTCTGTTAGGAGCCACTAGACACCAATCATCTTGTGAGATGGAAGAAAAGTGAGCTACAGACTTCAGAGTTGATTTTTGTGATGAGTGATGGGGGTAAAAAGGAAATAATTTTGACAGAACTTTTTTCCCACTAGCTAGGAAAATGTTGAACAACTGGGACCTGCTATTTCAATTTTTTCTTGTTTCCATGCCAGCAAACATTTTTTCTCAGTGGCTTGTGCACCCATTTCCAATTCCTGAGGATTTTCCATTGCTTTGGATCATTTACGTTGCCTCCTGTCCCAGTGAGTAATAACCCGCCAGTGTAATGGTCCTCAGCTTTCTCTAGTTTGCAGATTGCTGACCTTCCAGTGGAAATACAGCAAATRTAAGTGTCGCTTTTCACTTTTACCTTTCTGTAGACCTTTTGGAAAGGAGTTCACAGATCATTTGGGGTTCTGCAGACCCCAAGCTGAAAACCTCGCCAAGCCCAGCATTTAACACCTGTGYAGCCGAAGCTTGTGCTCCCTTACCAGCGTGCTGCAGGCTTCATCAAACCTTCCCTTCTCATAGTTCCCAATTCCTGATCTATGGCAGCTACACTGAACCTCAGTGCTCGCTATGCACCTTTGCCCCTTCTCCTCCCCGCTTCAAGGACACCTGCGGTGGTAACTTTTGGAGCAGCCTGCCTACCCATGTACAGCGATGGCTGGCACTTTGAGGGCTGCCTGCTGGAATGCTTGGTCCAAACATTGCTCCTTGTCTTGTGTTTGACAGCACAAGTGCTTCAGGGCAGAGAACTTGGTGGCTCTGTCAGATCGATGTTGCTCTGGGCACTGCCACGCTGACCTGGGGCTGAAGTCCGTAGGTGCTCTCACAGTGCAAACCCCTAGATAATTATATGCACATAAAAGGTTATTTGTGAATGAGAGGTAATCTGTAAATAGGCAACCAGGCAAAGAATTCTTGCTCAAAACCTGCCTGGATTTGCTTTACCTGTTTTCTCACCACTTGGGCTGTAGTAATTGCTTTTTGTGGCACCCCTCAGCCTGCTTCATGAATGAGTTGCATGCGTAAGTCTTTTGAAAGTTTTAGTAGATGGTGAGTTTGCAATCACAGATACTTAGATATGTGTTTGGCTTGAATCTGGAGCCGTAAACACGTAATACTTCATAAATGGCTATCCTTACTTTATTTGAGCTGGTTGTTCACTCAGAAGATGAGCGCAGGGCCCATCGGGTCAGTAGGCRTAAGAGGAGGCATGTCATACTGTCCCAGTCTGTGGTCTTGCACTCTCGGTTTATGCCATGAAAACACCAGCAGTGATTGCATAGGGTGTTGCAGAAGGAAACTGGAGCCTGTGATGGTTTATATGGTGTTTCTTTCACTAAACTGCAAGATAGCGATTGTTGCATGATGTTACCTATAGGTTTTAGTATTGTATATGACTTCTTGCAGGCTTGTTCTTTACTAATTATGGTAAGAAAAGATGGTATTTGCACCTCAAGGCAACGCTGCATCTTCTACTGAAGCACGTTTCTCAGTACTGTCCGGTTCTCTTCTCTCTGGGGCAACGCACAGAAGTACATTTGGGGAAGTGTTCTACTCTCATCCTGGAGGGGAAGTGTTCTACTCTCATCCTGGAGAAGCAAGGGTGGAAAGGGAAGTGGCATCTTGTGGGGTTTTCTTTTCCTTTCCTGAAACCAAGGTCTCAGTGCTTTTGCAAGATGACCAAGCTTAGTTTCATTGTTAGGATCCTTGATTTTTCCTGCATGTGTTGCAGCTGAACATAAATGTATCTGAGCTGGTTTTGAGCTAGCCAGCTCAGGTATGGTTTGCATTCTTCAACTCCAGCAATAATTACGGCTTTCAGCAGTGGCCAACTCCCCTTGCTGCTCAGGCAGCCTGTGATGAGCTGCTGCAGTAAGTGACTTAAGTCCCTAGATTAAAGCTAGCTCAGGTTTATCTAGACTACGCTGCAGCGTTGGGATACTGTAACCCTCCTTTACAAACTGAGCTGTTGCAGTAAATTCCTCGGGGCTTTTCACTTCCTGCCTTTTGAATTTCTTTTTCTGTGAGATTAGCAAGTGTGGCGTTTACCTTTATTTGTAACTGACCTTTTCTCAATGCTATCTATCTGCTTAAAAGCTTGCGCCAGCATGCAAGCTCTTGTCTTCCTCTCCACCGGTGGCTTTGTGCCAGGATCAAACCAGCCTGATGAAGTGTCGATAACAGCCTGTCCCTTCCCAGCCTACCTGCTGCCCCACTGCTTGCGGCATCGTTGTTCTTCTGTTGGCTCTGCTCTAGCTGCTTCTACAGTCTCCACCTTCCTCGGAGACATCTTGTCTATCGTGATGGCTCCAGAAATGTCATTGGCTGCATTTGGTGCTAGCTGGGGCTGAGCCTTCAAAAGTTGACTTTTGGAATGGATATGGTGCTATTTTGCTTTGAAGTCAGACCACTCATTTTGTAAATGGCATGTTTTTGACCCTTAAAAACGTAAGATGGTTAAGGCGAGGCATGGTGCCGAACAGCGTGGGAACAATGGGGTTGAGAAACAATCGCTGGGACCTAATAGGGTAGGTATGGAAAGTGCTTGAGTCAATCTTTACCAGTGTTGTCCCTAACTTGCCTTTTTTATCTCTGCTTCCTCTTTGCTGAGGAAGGCGCAGGTCCATTTTCAGATGTTTGACTACAGGAGTATAGTCCCTCCTTATCATTTTTAGCAGGAACCAGACTTCCCTCTGTATCTGCACTGCCACAGTGGTTTGAGGTGATGTGGGTCAGCGCTATGAAGGTCTCTCAGCTGTTGCTCTCCCTTTTGCTCCGACACAGGAGCCCACAGTGAGCCAGCTCAAAGGCAAACACCTAACCTGGGGTGAGGGGGGAGGAAAAGAGAGATCAGGATAAATTGCTGTGGACCTGCAGCCTTATCTTCTCTTCATTATAGTCTGCAAACAGGTATTTGTGGGATCATAAGGTAATTTGGGTGGGAAGGGACCTCCAGAGGTCCCTGGTCCAACCTCCTGCTCACAGCCATGACATTGGGCCAGGTTGCTCCCATCATCTAACCTGTAACGCCCCGTTGAAGACAGCAGCAGCTAACAGCAGCTCTGGTGGATCTCGTGGATGATTTCCACGTTTCCTGCATGTCTTGCTGTGGACAGGTCCTTTTGTAACTCTGGCTCCTGCATAACAGGTTCCCCTGGTCCTCCTGCCTCCAGTTGCTCTGCGTAATGGGAGACCTGGGAGCACACAGCGCCGTCTGGCTGGCTCTGCCGCCCACGCTGTTTGGACACTGTCTTTTTGGACACAAATGGGATACCTTCTTGAATGCACAACTATGAACAAGGTTAGGCAGCTGATGCCTTCAGTTGCAATGTGCTCGTTCTTTAAAAAACAAAACAAAACAAAACAGCACAAAAAAAMCCACAAAATGTTGGCCTGCCTCAGCCCTATTTGTCTGTTTTGACAGCTGCTTAAGGTTATCGACAGAGCCATAGTTGCCAGCAGCTTTTCATAGGAGGATGTCTTCTTACTGCGCTGCTTGTTCTTGGGAAAGACTTATTTTTTGCCAGCCGCTTCTTCCATGGTTTAAATTTTTTTTGCCAGAAACCCAGCAATAGCTGCTTTAAGTAATTGTGGTAGACCTTTTGAAATGGCCAGTAAGCCTGACCTTTCCTTAATTTTAAATGCTGAGAAATTAGGTTGTAATGACTTGGTGAATGGAAGTTACAGAAAACAAATTAACCAAGTGTTCCTTCTTTCTTTCCTAACCTCTTTTTTCCACTTCTTTTGTGACTTTCCTGTCTGCTCCTAGAGCAACCACAGTCTTTTTACTCAGCTCATTAAATCATGTTTTCAGTCTGGCTTTAGACTCACAAACTACTCTTGTTAGTGAGCATTTTCTTCTTATCTCCTTCCTTTCATTCTTATCTCAGCCTTTTGGCAGAAAGCACTTAACAGAGGCTGTGGGCCTTGAAGTTGGGCTTTGAATGAGGGGAGGAGGAGACATTGACCATTCAGGCTTTAATTTCAGTGTTTCTGCAGCCTGATTGATAACCTCAGGGCTATGAAAATACGTGCTTCATTGACTCGCAGAGAATTAATCTTCTGAATAAATGGTTAAAAAAAAAAAAGAAACCCTAGTTATGTATTTTTGCATAGACTGTGATGTCACTAAAAACACAGAAAACATGCAAAGTTTGCAAGCTTTCTGGCCCATCTACTACAATTCCTAATACGACAGAACTCTTAATCTGCTCCTGATGCAGGGTTAGACTGGTTGTGTTTGGTGTGGCTGGTCAGCAGATTTGGGGGACTACAGCACAGCGGATCTGGAAAGGCACTAGTTAAAGGAAGAAGCCATCTAGATGGATGACCCTTGTGCTTTTCGGAGCTGTTACCAAAACCCTGGTGGGTTGCTGGAGGAGGCAAGCTTGGTAACTATAGAGCTTCCCATCCCATCTTACCTAAAAGATCCAACTTTTATTTGCATCAGTGGGAATTTTCCAGTGATGGTAGGAGTTAGATTGTGTTTCTAGTGAAATGAGAAATACAGATGCCTCAAGCTAAGGGGAACACAGGAGAGAAAGAATATATGAAAACATAGACTTTGCGATTTGTCTTATTCTTTCTTCTAATACCCATTTCCTCTCTTCTTGCCCAAGAAAATATGTTTTGCCATTGAATTATTAACAGGTCAGCTTCTGAGGGTCCAGCCAGGAAATACCTTCTCAGTCTCCAGAAATGAGAGTGCTCTTTCAGAAACAATTTACAGCTGTCCTCATGGTTGTGAAGATAACATGAATAAAGCTGGGTAAAGCTGGGTAAAACTGTTCCGTAAGTGCTGGAGCAAAGCTCACCCTGGACTCAGTAAAGAGGGGAGGCCACACTTTTTAATGTTATTCTTGTTATTCTAGGCTAACTATGAAGGCTGCTGGTAAAGTTGAATACGCATGTTATTTAGTTGCTAGCAAGAGGAAATACATTTTTCTATTATCTTCTGGACAAACTGTAGCTTTCTTTGTAGTGCTGTAAGTGGCTGGTTTCAGGTGAATTGTAGAAGATATGGTGGGATAAAATCAAGCAATTCTCTGCTCATGTGTTTCAGGTATTCTGCTTTGCATTTAAACAGTTCAGAAGTGTGTGTGTGTAAGCAAAGTTTTACTGCCAGTTGAGCGAGATTATGTACTTTTCCTGATGGTATAACTCATACAAAATATGCTGCCCAAAGCATCGCTAGACATACGATATAGTGGCATTTGCAAGTCCAGGCAATTATATGCAAGATTTTTGAAATGTAGAATCCAGAGCTGCCTGTCTGACTAATACATTGGTAAGGGCACGCCTGACTTTATTAGATAGGAGTCTGTTCTTTGGCTTTATTAGATAGGAGTCTATTCTTTGATCAAGTCACTAAAGCTTTTTTTTTTTCCCTCTTTTTTCTTCTTTCTGACTTGCAAGCAGTGTCTGGGCAAGCGATCTCACACTGTTAGCTCCTGACTCCTTGAAAGTAAAAGCATCGCCCTGTTTCTTTGGAAGTTTCTGAAACTTATTGCTGTACCTCATAAACAGGGAGGGGAAAAATATAGATGATGTGTTAAAAGGATTATTGTTGGTGCCGTTTGTATTTCCTTCTCTCAGTCCATTTGCCACTCATTTAAATGAAATCTCTTTTCCTCCCCCATCCCATGTTTGTGTTGGGTGTCAGCCTGTGTTTATGGTGGTGGCGTTGGGCGTCCCACACTGGCACTCCTGACCGGGAGTTCATGCTGATGACTGGACAATGCTGAGGATGCACAACAAACACAATTAAAATGTCTTTGTTCCTTTTAAGAACATGTTGTTAGGTATGTTTAAATGCAAGGATGTGAATTACCTTCCTAACTACAGTTGGGTGGTTTTTTTTTTTGTTTTTTTTTGAAGGTCACTGCTTTTCCATTGGAGGAGTTTCTGCGTATTTATTCTGGCTGAGAAGACAACTGGACTAAAGGTTTTTGCTCAGCCTTCTTTAGGCAGCAGCCCAAGTACTCAGGCACTTCAGTCTAAAGGATAGAAAAACATTTGAGAAACATACTCAAGTTGATAACAGAAAGGTAAATAGAAAATTGCAGAAACTAAGGCAGGAACTTAGGCTTCCTCTTTGATTTTTTGAAACTTACAGTGTTTTACCACTTTGTTTCGAACTTAATGTATGATTTTTTTCCGTCTGTAAACTTATTTAAGAAATAGAAAATAAAACTGAAGATGATAGGATACCAATGTGTAACCACTGTGGTGCATAGGTATGTTGAATACTGTGTGAAGTTTGTTTCCCCAAGTTGGAAAAGCCCACCAAAAATAAAAGCATGAAAAAAGCCAGAGAACTAGAAGAGATGCAAGGAAAAGGTAACAAGAGTGCTCCAAAGCATGGAGCAACTGTATTGTGGAAGCTGATTGAATTATGAGTTCTGTGGAGAAAATGAGTAGAGCAATGATGTTTTTCTGTCTTTTCTGATGTAAGGATTTGGGAGCATGAAATTGAATTATTAGGAGGTAAGCTTGAAACAAAAAAAAGAGCTACTTTTTCAGAAAACATAATAAAACAATGAGAAAGTCATGTTTTAAACTTTTAGCATCCTCCGTATCTTATATAAAAGATTTCTCTTAAAAAACAACAACAAAAACCCACAAAAAAACCCCAACAAAACAACCTTTCCCTCCAAAACCTGAAAGTTTTTATGTTCAAAAGTAAATAGATACATTCATAGAAGAAAAATCCGGCATGCACAAGAACTTCTTTGTATGCTGCCAGACCTTGCCTGGCTCCCCCTGTGACTAACACGGAGCCAGTTTCTGTAGCCACAGGTGGCTTCCAGAAGAGTTCACAGGAGGAGTCACGCGTGGCGATGCTCCGTGTAGTGCCGGTGGTTGCCGAGTCCCAAGGGCCAGGGGGAAGTACCTTGCCTGTGGTCTCAGAGCCATGAGGGTTTGACTTGGCTGAGAAGGTGGGCAGTAGGCACTGGAGACAGGGAGCCCGTCTCGCTGAAAGCCAAAGCACAGGGTGCATTGAGCGGAAGATCCCAGCCTGGAAATGCTGCGTTTGAATTCCCAATCATGGGTTGAAGGGGGTCAGTGCACTGGTATGCTGCCTATTATACGATCTTCCTTCTACTTTTACAGACACATCATTTTCTTCATCTGATAATTTGTTTCATAGACCAGAAAAGTGAGTCTGTGGTATTTGCCCCGTCATTGAAAGAAAAACCTGGGGACCTCCCAAGAGCTTATTATAGAGTTGCAAGGACCTACGTGAAGCCAGGGGTTCTTGGTGTCAGGGGCTTGTTACAAAAAGAAATATTTACTGCAGTATTAATTTAAAAATGGGCTGTTTTACCTAAAAATGCTGAGCTTGGAACTGAGTGCAGCACATTAGTGGCTTTCGGGTTCCGATCTCTGCAAATGCTTGACGAGGAGATTAAATGTTTCTTCACAGGGGTAGTTATGATGACTTCGGTGTGATTACTCATGTGAATATCTTCCATAGCGTGACTGTAAAGTACAAACATTTGGGATAACATGTAATCTAGGCAGGTGGGGAGAATTCTTTTGTCACCTTTTTTGAATAGCACCAGCAGAACAAAGACAATATAGTCCATTAATACCTCCAATAAAAGAAAAAAAGAATTTAACGCTATCTGTGCAATGTGAAACTATTTGATAAGTAACAATATACCTGGTGAACTCTTGTGGAACATAGGGTCTCACATAGGGTCTCATTTAGGATTTTTGCTCATTTCTAATGGTTGCTTAGGGCTTTTTTGTTTTGTTTTTTTTGATGTTCCTGGTGGAGTAATTCAGCATGGCAAATAATATAGCATGAGACAGTCATAGTGGGCTTTCTTTCTGTTGGTATTATTCCTTAAGGTTGGGTCAGCCAATGAGAATTGATTTCCCAATTTTGGTTTGTATTGGGCTATACATAACAGGTAGTAGGAAGGACAGCAGTAGCTGGGCCCTCTATAAGTAATGTAGGGAACACCAAGAAGCAAGATGCTCACTTGAGAGAGGCCTTTCTTATGTGGTGGTTTGGGAAGTAGTTACTTGGAAATCTTTCTCTGCACAGATCTGCTCCAGGGGTGGTTTCACAGGTTGCAACAAGCTGAATGAAGAGCTCATCAGCGTGCTCCCGCGACTTACCTTGCGTTGACATGAGCTATTATGGGGTGTCCCCAAGAACTGCGTTGCTTTGGTAGCCCTAAAGAAAACAGTCGAGCCACGCACGTCCTTAACATGGCAAAAATGCCAGGAGCGGTGGGGATGGAGGAAGGGCTCGGTCCCACAGATCAGGGCATAATGTCCAGCCCACGTGGGGTGTTGGCAATTTGTCAGGGTAGTGAGGGGAAGCTGAGCGGGTTAGGGGCTGCGCCCTTGGCTGGTGTGATTGCTTGCAAGASAGGCTGATGACAGCGTTAGGAACAAGGCACGCCGTTGTTGGTGTGGCAGGCTGAGGAGAAGGAAGAAATTTTTGAATAATTAGTCCTTTGCAATAGCTTTTTCCTTGCTGTGGTGGCTTCAGTGTCATTGAGTGTTATTCTCAAAATCACACCCTTGTTTCTTTTCTTGCACCTGCTAGTGTGGCTCAGCCAGGCCGCTTCCTACAGTGGCAACGCACCTTGTGAAATGCTGCGTCCTAGGAGAAGGCTTTTATATCAAAGGGGGCGCTTTGGGATAACTGCTCCCTTACACTTCRATCTGCTGAACGATGCACAAAAGCAGATTTTTGGCAGAGCATTTATTGCACTGACACCTGCAAAAACAAAGTAGGATTGTATATTAAGGAGGATTTATGCTGTAACTGCATGCAAGGGAATCAGGTCTTTGAGCTTAAGAAAACCAAAACTTTTGGAAGCAAATCGTAATGTCAGACTTTAGTCCTTTGCGTGATTCAGCTGGCCCAGCCAGCCAGATCGGCGGCAGAGAGACAGCATCTCTGTATGGGACGTGTCTAGTGTCAACTCGGTGCTATGGAGAACAGAGGGAAGCAAGAACGGAAAGAAAGGAATTGGACAGAAATAGTAAAAATGAAAAGAACAGTTGGGATATACATTCATTTGGAGAGGAAAGCCAATGTAAGTCATCCTCTGGGTCTTGTACATGTATGTGTGTATATTGTGCTGCGGCGGTGACCATATGCCCCAATGTGGCTGAGGTTTCAGTGCTTTGGCCTTTGCGTAAGCAGTATGTCGAAAAGACCCTCTGCCTTGAAGGTTTAGAAATAATTTGTAAGTTTAATGTAATTTTGAATACAGAGTATTTAATGGTCAAAACTGGAACAGAGTAGGCAAGGAGTGGCTTCTTGAGGAGCTGGGTTTTATCACTGGAGTTTAGGTTCCCAGTACATCAGTGGGCTCTTTTCCCTCCAAACTATTCTGCCCCATTAAAAAGCTGAGAGGAGGTAAGATGTATTAGCCTGGAATCCAGTGGCTTTCCTTGCCATCGCGTAGAGTTGCTCTGCTGAGTGCTTGTGCACCTTTTGGAGGATTTATCCCCAGGCGGTTCTGTTGGCATTATGGGTACTTGCCCTCCGCTTCTGAAATAGCGGCAGAGCTTTATAAAATAGGGCCTTTATGTTTGCTTTGGGTGAGCTTTTTATTACAGGACAGCAGTCTAGCAAAGTGCATCTTCACTTGCACCAATGTATATAAACATACTGGTTTTACCCTCTCTCTTGTTTTTTTGTCCAGCTTAGTTGCCTTGTGGAAGCGAAGATATGTGCGTCTTGCTGGCTGACTGGTAAAACCTAACTCATTTGGTCTAAGCCATTTCTTGAGTTTATGTCACAAAAGGTAAACCCCTTTGACGCAGAGGTTCAGCTATTATGGGCGTAATTATCTCAGTGAAGAATGCAGGATGGTTAAGTGCTGCTGTCAAGCTGGGCTGCGTTTTAGACCTATCTGACAGGTAATGAAGGCTAAGAAATAGCCATATTTTGCTCCTGTGACCTCATTTAAAGGTGGTACAGGACCTTCCTTCTCCTGCTTTTTCTCTCCTGCAAAATACAACTTTTGGTTAAGAGCTGAGCTCGCCACCGTCTTCCCCCCCACAGTCGTGTGAGTAGTTTCAGCTTGACGAGGAATGCTTGATGTAATCTTCTGAAATTAGGCACGTAGGTGTGTTGTCATTATTAGCCTGCTAGTGGCCGTTTAGCTATTTTATCTCAGTTATAATTAAAAGCATGTTAACTGGAAGGGAGTGAGAGGAGGTGGGTCAGGAAGCTGGAGCTGGAGCCGCATCCAAGGCGGGATGTGTTTGGGCCTGTGGATGGGAAGTGTCTGGCAAAGACAGTGCCTGTAAGTGTCTTCTAGCTATCAGACTACCTTTATACTGAAAAAGGAGATTTCTGGTCCCTGAACGTCCAATTTACACTGTTATTTGAAGAGGTTTTTTGCCACTTGGTGCAGACTTCTGCACAGCTCTCCTCAAATTGCCCCCGTCAATGTATGGGGTGTTTCTGTCTGACTGAGATAAAGCATCTTCCTCCTACAAAACTATTTATTTTCCCCTACAGAGAGGTGAGAAGGTGCGTGGAGTTTAAATGTGACCCACAAGCTGCGTCTGTTTGGTTCAAAGTATTTTATTTTAGGATCCCACACAATCCAAAGCTTTCCTTGTGAGCTGTGACCTTGTGAGCTCTTCAGGCCTCAGGGAAATGAATCATGTCTTCGTTTCAACCTCTTTCATCTACAGAATGAAAATAAAGTTGAAATCTTTGTTGTGTGCCTTCTATTATTATGGCTTTCCCTTGGAGTGAATTTGACAGGGACGTTGATGGAGAGCTCTTGAAAATGGCTGGTGCTCTCTGGCTCCTTGTTTATACATCCCTGGAAGATCTATGGATAGAGGACGCTAAGCAAGCGCAAAATCGCATTAAGAGGTTGGGAAATCCCTTCTGTCTAACTTAGTGCATTTGAAATGATGGAAATTTATTTGTAGGGGTAAAATGGCCATCCTTTTAAAAGTTAACTGGTAGTGTCATCAAGGGAGTGGTAAATGTTGTAGCATCCTGAAGTGATGAGGAAGCTAAACCAAAGCCTTCCTTGCCGAAGGTGTGCAGGAGAATGATGCCCTTTGCTTTGCAGAAAAACACCCAACCTTGTGATTACTTGTGATGGGCCAGATGTGGCCCTCTGCCAGCAATTAGTAACGATTTAGAGAAGAACCAAAGTTTGCCTCTGAATGGGGCAATAATGGTGTAAATGAAATTTTTGAAGTGTTTCTACAAATTATTTTAACAAGTGCCAAGTGAATTCTTTTCTTCAAACGAAATCGTGGACCAAGTTATTTCTGATAGAAAATGAAACCCCATATCTTTAGTGAGGGGGAAGGGAGCTGGGACAGTAGTGACAAACCCAGAAAGATGCCAAACATCTGCAGGTCTCTGGTGAGGAAGGAAACTGGCTGTAGCTGTTGTTGAGGAAGGGGTGCTGCTTCTCATAACCCAGAGGAAAGGGTGTGAAACATGGTAATAATTGTAGGAAACAATTGTCGTTGTTGTTCTGGCTGGACTGTGCCCTGCAAGGCGTACGGAAATAAACACGGATCTCTGAATCTCGCCGCTGCTCTGGTTCAGCCTCGTGGTGCAACGAGAAAGGAAATAATGAAGTAAAAGGGATCTTGGCAGGCTTTGGTTTTCCTCTGCAGAGCGGTAGGAAGGCGAGCAGAGTTTAAATGTACCCTGCAAAATGTGTATGTTTGGTTTGAAGTATTTCAGGGTCAGGCAGAAGGCAAGACACCTATATAAAGTCCTGACTTCTTGTGCCTGTGGGCTACCTCTCTTTGGGGTTCTGGTATTAACACTATATAAAAGTTTGGGTTTTTTTCTCTGTCTTCCCTATATTCTTTCTCCTGGGCATGAGGAAACTTTTCTCCTTGAACTCTGATTTACTGTCACATCTTTTCTGTCTCAAGACCCTTTCTTGGTCAGGTCAGTACCTTTCACCATCCACGTTTGGCTGCTTTGCTTTCGACTCTCYTCTTTTCATATCCCCTGATCTTCTTTGACCTCTCTGGCTGTCCTGCCGGCACCTCCTTAGTTCAGTTCTCGCCACCCCATTTCTGGGCTGTCCTGCACATTCCTGTTGGCTTTGTTATTAGTCAGGCCCCTTGCCTGCTGTACACCAGCCTGCTCCAGGGCCTCAGCTGCCGTTTCCATATTGCTCGCCTCTTCTCCCTTGTTCATCTCTTTCCGGTTAGCCTTTCGTTGCCTTTCTCGTGATGTTCCTCTCTGCATAGCTTACTGGTGGTATGAACCATCTCCTTCCCCTCCCTCCCAAACACCCTTTCTTAATCCCTCTATGATTTTTGCCAGTCCCATCCCATTTGGGCACATAGCGAGTAGTTCTTCAGTCTCTGCCTCTTGCTCATCCCATGCGTCCGGACTACGTGCACAATCTTTGGCTACAAACTTTCGAGGAAATCTAATTCAGTCTTTGCGAGCTCAGACCTTTGCAGGCTGTAATTACCTCTCGCCGTCATCGCTGAGACCTCCTTCCTGCTGGCTTACTTGACGCGTCTGTGCGTGCATGTCTGTGTACATATACAGCATCCCTATTCCCCGAGGTTTCTTTAGCCTGTGCAACCATTGGATCACCTGCGCTGGACCTTTGCTGTCGCTGCCTCTCGGCACGCCTCCTTCAGCCGCTCCGGGCTCTGCCTAATTTTCCTCCCGTCTGCTGAGCCAGGTATCGTCCCCCACATTACCCTTCCCCATCAAGCTGGTGAGGAAGGACTTGCTCGTGCGTGTCTGCAGTGTCTTTCTGGGTTGGCCAGGCCTTACTTTTGCCATATTGAAATACCCTCAGTGGTTGCCTTCTCTGAATGCCTTCATAGTCTTTGCGCGGAGATCTCTTTTCCTCAGCATATCCTGCCCCCTGTCAACAGCCAGCCTTGCAATAACTGCTCTGTTTTTGTTGTTCCCTTTGTAGTTCTCCTGTGGTCTAAGGCAGGCAGGCACTCTTCTGGGTAAGGGTGCTTTCGCATTTCAGTCTGTCCTGTGAAGTGCACAGCATCCTGTTTGGTACTGAAATATTTATTAACAACTGTGGTGAACTCATCCCTAGCGTGACATTGCCTGTCAGAGAGGTTAAATTCTTTTACTGACCTTTGTAAGGAAAAAAGAAAAGGTACTTTGGAAATTAATTGCAGGGGTGTCTGTGAATTTATGGAGGGCTTAAAAAGAAAGTAGGCTTTCTTGGAGAAACAGCCTTTTGTCAATGTACCTGCTTTTTCCCCCTACTAAATGCACAGTGAACAGGCTGACCTAACCGGCTTTCAGTTTTGTTCTGTCTGAACAGGCTTGCTCGCTGCCGTTTCTTGGGTTAAATGCTTGAACTGTTAAAATACAGAGGAGGAAAAGCCCCTGGATGCGCAGCATGAAGTAGTGTTGCTGCATTCACTCTGGCTTGGACATATTGTCTGATTTCAGAGTCATCGGAGCAGTCGTGGTATCACCCTCTGCTTTCTTCCTGCTTCTCCTTGGAGGCCCTCTGGCAGGTCTCCAAGGGCAGAGCGTGCAATCCAGAATGAGTTGATTTGAGGTTTGAGAGCAGAAACCCAAGGAAATGTCATTTTAAACATACAAAAGATCTCTGCATATCCAACCCATCAGCATGGGGCACCCAGATGAAGGCTTCCCTCTCCTGTCCTTCATCCCCTGGTTCATTTTCCCCAATTTCACAAGGGCTTGATGTACATTAGGTCATATACTTCCAGCAGTGGGGCAGCAGAACAAAGCAGTTTTCAAAGGAAATAAGGACAGTTTATAGCTGGTTTTCATTTGTTTTTTCTTCTATTTGGTAAGCTGTACAATATTTAATAATAAAAGACTTGCTAGTTCTTGTATCGCAGACACTGAATTATTAAATCTCAGAATCTCTGATTTTGCTAAAGAGTAATTAGTGTGTGCAGTATCTTCCTGACACGTGCTGGAGATGTAATCAGGAACCAAGGTGCTCTTAGCAAGAGCTTTGTTAAAGCATACTTTAAAATACCACCTTACCAGGAATGGAAAGAGCCTGTAGTCATATAAAAAAAAAAAATCCTCTCGGAAGCTAAGAGGTTAGGGAAGACAGGATCAGGTATCTGTAGTGTTAGAGACTGTGCTCATCTGCTGGGTTTACCCTTGGTTAAATTTTCAGCATAGATCCTCATAACATAGTGTCAGCAGAAACGCAGGCAAAGCTTAAAGGATTACTCTGATTAATAGGAGGATGCGAGTTTTGGGTTTTGTTTGTTGCATTAGAGCTGAAGAGTCGTTTGGGTGCTTAGCTTGGACTCGTGCCCACGTCTAACCATATGGTACAGCACTCAATGGAATGCAGATAATAACTTCATTTTCTTTACTATTTAGGTTCAAACTTGTGCTAACAGGTCCCCTCCCAAGCTTTGTTTCAACCCACTTGTGAACCTAGTAGGGAAATTCATCTCTCCATGCCTCAGTTTCCCTGTCCTGCAAATGGCAAGAATAATACACTTCTCCTCTTTCAACGTGTTTGGAGCATACGGATGAAAAGCACCAAATATGAGCTTGCTATTTAATTATTGGGACTATTGTTTGTACTGAATTTGTCTGACCATGCAATGGGAACACCCATGATTGGGAAACCTGGGCTTCCCACGTCTGTCTGGGCAGCACCCGGGCAGTGGCGCTAGCCTGCCCAGCCGGGCCGTGACCTACAATGCTGGCAAATATACCTGGCGTTAGCCAGCCAGCCACTTCAAAGGGTGAGGGTGGTGACAAGGGAGTGAAAACTTATGGGGGAGAAAGCGTGCTTCAAACCTGAATAAAGCAAAATTTTCGTCTTCTGACTASGGAGCCTGAATACATTGCTGCTTCCTAGATAATTTGAAGCTGTGTTAATATTTCAAAAGAGCAGAAGTGAGTCAAACCAGCTAATCCATGTAAACTGTTGTCATAGGTATGTGGTGAAATCCACGTCCGTCAGCCCCGAGAAGTTGCTTCGTGGGGTTGGGTCAAGGCATATTGGAGTCCCCATTTCCCTGAGTGGTACGGGAGCAATGGGAATAGTAATTTCTTTTTCCCTAACAAATGGCTGATGAATGACCCTTCAGATTTGGGGTCCTAAGACACGCTCTGTGAATGTGGATAGCATGTCTTTACTGCTTTTTACAGGATTAAACTTAACATGGGAGGAATCTGCTTTGGAAGGGACTTTGAAATTTTGGAGGCAGGCTAAACTGACCCCTGGAGCGCTGATATTAATGTGCGTACTATCCAGATGTGTCGTGATCTTCTGAGGATAGGTAAAGATATTGTATATGTATTAGATATTACATGTGTATTTTAAATCTTTCAATTTAAAAGTAAATGTTTAAACCCTGCAAATAAACCAGTAGCTTAGAAAAAATGTAATATGGAGCAATTGTACAAAGAATTGTATTGTGCTGTAGTGTTACACCAACTGTACCAAGCCTATAGGCAAAGGCTTATGCCTTGGATTTAAGGAGTATATGGTGTGTCCTGGTCTCACTGTAGAAACTGCATGTAGGAGACAGTTTCAAGATGCTAGACCTGTTGTTATTAGTGATTCCTCAGTCTCCTGACTCTAAGGCTGCTTGGCCTGAAAGCAGCAGGCAATCAGTGAGGTCATTTTAAGGGGTTTGGAGTTGATCTTCAAAGTCACGTAATTTTTATAATGTCTTCAAGGAGAAATCTGATTGCAGAGTCGCATGTTACTCCATGAAAAGTTTGGGGAGCTGATAGTGGTCCAAAAGGTTTGCATAGATATAAACATTAGAGTGCAGTTATTAAGTAAAATAGTTCAGAGTGCCCCTAACTTTTAAAAACCCTAAGGCGCTTTGCCATCCAGCAGCAGATGAAATTTTCACTCTCTCTTTCATGTTTTTGTCCTGTTGCCTTGCATCTTTTATTTGATTTCATTGTGCTTATCCAGTTTATGCCAATAGTGGTATCTTTCAGTAACAAAGTTATGTCCTTCAGATAAAATGGCGAGCCCTGATTTCTCTTTTAGGTAGATGAAATATAAATTCATTGATGTGGTCTGAAAAAAATCTCAGTATCAGAGTATTCTTGATGTCTGCGAGCTAGTTTCAGTCTAGCCATTTTCCTGCATAGTGTGACCTACCTGACATATTATTTGCTTCCCCCCCCACTTTTCTCCTTTTCCAGTTTCACTGCTGTTTTGCTTTCCTGTTGTGTGGAGATGATGGTGGTGATATTTTCTTTTCTGCATGTGTAAGCCTCCTTCTTCCCTCCTCCCTCCCTGTATCACTGCTGTTGTCTCTTCCAGCTGACTGTCCTCCGCAGCTTCAATGTGAAATGGAAGTTATTAAATGTAAACAGTATCTCAACAGCACTTAAAAATTTAAGTACATACAATGAAATTGTTTTAGCTGTAAAAGAACAAGGGGAAAGTGACCCTGTACTTGGTTTTGATGCGATAAGCAATTGCTTGTTTATCTGCGTGGCCTGATTAACTTTGATCTAGATTCTGCTAAAGCGTATGGTCTGCAGATACCTAGGTTTGGAGAATTATTTGTGCACCAAGTAATTAATGATGATAAAGTTTTTGCAGGAATGGTGTTAGAATATCTCGCAATAACTTTTTCAAGCACCTAGCCTACACACAGTGGTTTTTTTTTTTTTTTTTTTTTTTATGCTTAAAACCCAAACCCAGAACTTGTTTTTAAATATTAGTTAAATATTTTCTTGGTGTGCAAGCTGTCTTACTTATTCAGACTGAAGTCCCTGTGGCATAAAATCACAGTGCAGAAAGCCAGAAATATGCAGGATCCAGGCCATTAGTTGTACATGGTGAGGGAGGAAAACCCTGCAGCATCCCACACTTAAAAACTCCTATTCAGCAAGCCCTCAATTTAATACCTGATGTCCTCATTTGCGTTGTGTGGGACACAGTTTATATGCCAAGAAAGTGGACAAACTTGCTCCCGTCTATTATTTTGACGTTGAAAAGAAAATATCCCGTCTGGTTCCTCTGCATATGTTTCTCCCAGTGAAGCAAGGTGTCGTAGTCTGGTGGAGTAAGTGAGAAATGGAACTGAAAGCATCRGTTGCTGCATCTCCAGCTGGTAGGCAGCTCCATGCCTTGCTGTTGTCTAGACCAGATTTTTCTTGGCAGATGCTTCCTGCTGCTGTTGGCAGTGATGACTGCGAGCGTGTAAGGGAGGCTTACTGATTCCTGCTCTCATTAGTCATGTCACTTAGGTCATTACCGCTGGCCTTGGGAGCCCTCCTTTCTTGGCCCTGGCAGCCACCTCCACCTCATGGGAGATGTATGTTGGGAAGTGCTCAGCTGTAAAATGGTAGGGTAGAGGCAGTCTAGGCATGTACTGTTTTTTTAAAATTTCTTTTATTTTTATTTTTTTCCCTGCTTAATACCTTTTCCAATATTTTCCAAAGGTCAGGAGCTGCAGAGTGCTTGCTGTCAAGCTTGCACTTGTTCTGCTGCTTTTGAAATCAGAGCTAATTTTGCCTTCTTCCAGACTTCCTGAATGACTGCAGGTCTTGGAGGTTTGGTGCTTCAGATCACTGAATAACTTACTGCTACTTGTGATGTATTATCCTGACTTTTGGGCATGATTCCGCAGGCTCGTTTCAATGTCTGCTCTGTTTCTGAGGGACGCTCGTTCAGGAGGCAGCTTTGGTCCTTCTCCGGTAGGAAACATCTCGTGTGGCTCTCGGCAATGCTATCAGGGGCTCGACGTGGCCAGCTCGGTATTCCTCTACGGGGAGAGCGAGCGAGGAGATGAGAATTTACGTTTTAGCATCTGTAATGGTTTGGAGCTGTTTGAACACGTCCCAGGCTCCCCGCCTTTTCAGGCCCTGGGATCCCGGGAATGCTGCCGTGGTTGCATGCTGGGAGTCCTACGGCATCGTGGCAAACACCGTAGTCTCTGTGAATCACATGCGATAGTGTTTGCAACTCCTACGTGGTCGGATGGACACAATGTATTTACAACTCTGGCCAAGCCCTGTGATAGCTCCTGGCTCTAAGAAGTTCTCTTAACCTGCGGAAGGAAACTCAAATGCCACTGTGAAAAGTTCCTGCAGACCTTCTGGGGTCTCCTAAGCCTGGTTGTGCCTGGCCCTCTCTGAAAGTGCAGCCCAGAAAAAGTGTTGGGCTATGGAGGATGTTACAAAGAGGGTTTCACCTCAACCCAGGAGCTTCCTTGTTTGGGGCTGCCYGGGGCAGCCGCTCGGGTTGACCATCACATGGACAGGCCACCTCTGGGCAGGCTTGGCAAGCTGGTGTTGCCACAACGCCATTTTGCTGATCTTCATGTGAGCCCTCCTTGTTGCCGGCCACAGGAAGGCCGTCCCTTGCAGACTGCTTGTGCTGAGGACAGGTTTCACTGGTGCACAGAAAACCAAACCGGGGGTGTGATGGGGTAAAAGCATCCCCCCTGGGAATGGAGCTGGAGTACGGACTTTGCACTGAGTCGTATGGATAGTGCTATCACTGTGACTCTTAAACACTGCTGTTTCCCTGCCACTGCTGGATGTCCTTACCTACCAGGAAACAGGTGGAAAAAGTGTCCAGGAACATGGACCAGGTTTTTGCAATAGGCAGTTTGGGTTTTGGCAGCTGGGGTGAACAGGCGTGTTTCCATTCAGCATCTGCTTCTCTGTGCAAAATGGCAGGAAATCTGGTCTTTCAATCCCTTTGACACTTGTCTGTAAATTAAATCAAATGCCCCAAATATTTCACAGCCGAGATAGTATCAATAACAAAATAATGTTTAATTTCAACGTTGCAAAAATCTGAAGCAATGTTTTTTGAATATTGCTCCCATCCAAAGCGACCATTGCCAAACCAGCACTATGTGTAGCCCTGCATCATGTGAAGTGGTAGCTAGAGAAAGCGTTAGCCCCTCTCCTCTACCCATTTGTCTTTGCCTCCTGCTCCCCTGTTTGGGTTTGGACACCCCTCACGTTTCCCCATAACAAATCTTTCCGGCTCCCTTAATCACAGGAGTGATGCAAGGGAGCTGAAGGGTAGTTTGTGGCAATCCTGTCCAACTCCCTTCCTCTGCCCCAAACTTGTGCCTGCTTAAACGTGTGTTGTGTAACTGGCAGATGGGTAAGTTGGTGTGTTCCTGTGGAGTCAGGAAGAAGAGGAGCATCAGGAAACTCTTGTGTTATGAAGACTGGTGGAACTTCTCAGGCTCTGCTCTCTACTTTTAGATCAGGACAATTGCAGAGCACTAACATTTTTGCTTAAGGCTCCTTGATCGAGATGAAGGCTAGGACTGTGCAGCTATGAGCCCCGTGTCATTTTAGGTATGGAAGAACGAAGTGGGCCCCTGGAGGGCAGGAAGGAGAAGGCTGGTCACAGGCTGCCTTGCTTTCATCACTAGAAATACCTTATTGTGTATTTTTTCTTCTACCACCCTGGAAGGGTCCCTCGCTGCAAGCCTGTGCATGTGAGCTGAGCAGAGTGGTGGGTGTCACACCACCTAGCTCTGTCCCATCACAAAAGTAGCACCAGCTTCCCTCTACCTTCATGATCTCCTGCATGAAAGTCCTGGGCCCAGCTAACACCCCTGCAACCCAGTCAGTTTGGTTTTCCTTTGCAAATCACTATGAAATCCTGCTGCAATACAGTACAAATGGCCATGCAGCTTTTTCTTCCTCGGGACCAACCTGGACAGAATTTCACTTCTTAAGTGCTGAAAACCTGCAAATGTAACTTTTCTTTTTCTTTAAAAAAAAAAAAAAAAAGAAATAATTCTAACTGTGAAGTTTATGAAACATTCAAATTTTCAAAATGCACAGAGTACAACACAGGTGTACTTCCAATTTCAAACCCTTTTTTTTTAAAGCGAGGAGGTCAGAGCTCTCCTGCAGTTATCAGCAGGGCTATACCTTTCAATGCTTTGAAAGTGAGCAAACGGTTCTCTCTCTATAGTGCCTTGCTAAACATTACACTAGGGCAGTTTGCATACATTCAACTGCTATTGTGAACTGAAGCGATCTCCCCCTTTCTTTTTTTTTTTTTTTTTTTAACCTGTTTGAACTGCCCTGGAGCGGAGATGAAAACTACTAAAATGACAACATGACAGAAATACTCCACAAGTGAGCAATCTAGGATTTCTTTTTTTTTTTTTTTCTCCTTGACTGACTAATCTGTAAAAACAGCTGGAATGAAAAGCATCCAGCTTCGTGCTTGGAGAACAGAAGTCTTTGGGTATTTCGCCAAGTAATTGCAGCAGCTGAGATTCAGAGCTGGCTGTAGGGCCCCTTTGCTGTTCCCATGTACCTACTAGTCAGTGTGGATTGACCTCAGTATTTATGGCATGGGCTGAAAGAAGAGGCTGATGGCAGAGCCCTCGTGCAGAGGCTGCAGGTGCTTGCTAGGCCTTCCTCCTCCTCCTCCTCCATGGCTGGGTGCTGCGGCTGAGCCCGGCCACCGAGGCACCCGGCGGTGTGGTGATCTGCATGGCTTGCAAACAAGCGGCCACTCCTCTCCAAAGAATGTGCTCAGGAACACTGGCCCTATTAATTTATTTTATTTGGCATTATTAGAAAAAAAACCCAACCCCAAACCCTCTGTTGTCAGGATTTTCTTTAAATAGCCAGTTCTGGAAACAGGAAATTCCTTTACCTCTGGAAACAGGAAACAGATCTGACTATTACATATTTGTTTTAAATCTTTCAATTATCTGCTGCTGCCCCTCACCTCTGGCTTTCTTTCCGCTGCTCAGCGAAATTTTCTATTTGTTTTTGATAAGCCAGTATCTGCGGGTATTGTGCAAGACTCAAGGGTATGCTGCCATGGAGTAATTCGATGTATTTTGTTATAAAGCTGGCAGGGCTGATGTTTTCTGTATCCACCATGTTCATTATATGTACGAACACAAGAAGTTCTCTTCACTGAGGTTTGATACAGAGGTATGGTCTGATGACTCAATAAAATAATAAAAAAAGAAGGGAGAAGGCATCACAGAACTAAATGAAGGACAAGTTGTTTTTTTTTTTTTTAAATTTTTTTTTAAGGCTAATAATCAGAGCCTACTGACAAGAAAGGGCATACCAGTGGAACTGGAGTACTTTTAGAAATTCAGTGCCAGAAGGGACTTCAAGATATCTTCTAATCCATCTCCTTGCCCCCAAGAAGGATAGATGTTTATCTTCAAAACCTCTGATGAGGGTGATTTCACAACCTGTCAACAAATCCTGTGCCAGGCCTTCACTCTCCAGGCAGAGAGATTTTTCATAATACCCTCAAAACTTGTTAGGTGTAGAGTAGGGTTTTGTTTTTCTTTGTGCAGTAGAACAACTGATGACCATCCTTTTCGTACAATTATCTGCTCTCAGGACTCCCTATTCTCAGGATGTATTTGGCACCTCTGTAACCTTCTCTTAATCTTCTGAGCTTTTACCTATAGATCATGTTTCCATATGTCTTTTGGCTCGTGCTGCTTGCTTCTTGGACGCTATCCCAAGTGTGCCTGCCTTTTTCTGAAAGGGTTATTTCCCAGGCTGGGCAAAGTCTTCATCTGAAGCCTCACAGCTGCTGAGCAGAGAGAAATAGCTGCCTCTCAAGCTGTGCCTATGATATTCTGTAAGTCTGTGCTTTGGTGGTCTTTGCAAAAGCTGTGTGTCATTGACCCCTGACCTGTTTGCAATCCTCTGTAACTGTAACTTTGGTGTTTTGGTGGTACTGCTGTCTCTCCGTTAATTCCACTTTTGTTTCTGTGGAGTCCTCCTTTCTAAGCAGAGCACGGTGCTATTTACTGTCCTGGGAATGTGTTGGCTCTTACATAATCACAAGCGGAGCCACTGTGCCAAGTTTTGGTTTGGAGTAACTGTTTTTTCTGCTTCCAGACCTTGATGTAGCTCCAGAAAAATAAAGGTGTTTACGGATGCATTATGAATTAGCACCCTGGTTGCCAGCCCTTTGTAGCCGGGTCCCGGCTCCAGCRGGGTGCTGTGATGCTTCTTGTGCTGTGAACGTGCTTGAGCCGGTGGGAGGCTCTCTGTTCGTGTCCAGACCCTCTCCCTGCCATGGTGCAGTGGGTTGTTGTCAAAGCCTTTTGGTAGCCTCTTGCACACAGGGTGGGACTCATCTTTGCTCGCCCCAGCCCTGCTGCTGCCCTTGACACTGAATTTGTTACCTCTTGCTTGTTCCCTCCAAGGCTGGCAGGGCATCGGTGCCTTGCGCCCTCCTTCCCAAAGCACCCCAAGATGCACAGAGCTGCAAGGGTGGCAGAGGATCAGTGAGGTGTATTTGCCATCCAACCTGTGTGATGCTGGGCTGCAGAGACCCCCTGAGCAGGAGCCGGAGGGAGGAGGGCCCCCTGTTGCTCCCCAGCACTGCATCTCACCCCCGCAGTCCCAGGACACAGCGTCAGCATTCATCTCTCACGATCCCTGTTTGTAACCTTGCTTTATGCTTAGCTGACTTCTCCCGTAAGGGTCTCAGGAACAGAGATAGATAGGTAGTGGTTAACACCGGTCTGGCAGTGACCTGCTGCCAATAGGCACAGCTATTAATCGCTATACACCCCACTGGGTAGCCAAGCAGAAAGTAGCTAACAAGCAGACTTCAAAACCTGGGGAAGCCTATCTTGTCCATTAAGCAACCCCCCAAAATGTATCAACAGTTTTAATTCACTTCTGGTTAGTACAGAATCTATAGTATCTCATCCACGCTTTAAACAGCACGTTGATGCTGGGCACAGTGTGCTGCACTGCTCAGCCCTGCAGCTTCCACCTGATCCCCGGCATTGGTCTGGTCCAGGACACAACTGCTTTTGATGTTAACTTTATTAGCTCTCAGCAAAGGGTAGCTGCTCTCGGCAAAGGATCCTAAAACAGTCACCACTGCAAGGAAATAAAACAAACCAGAAATAACTCTTTGTTTTAATTCCAGCGTAACGTGTTGGAGCAGTTCGAGTATGCTTTGGCATGCTGAGTGGTAATGGAGATTTTTTCTGTGTTGGTTAGTTTGAAAAATAGCAATTGATCRCAGCTGAAAGAAGAAAGATGTCTGTCTTCCAGATCAGTAGCTTTGTAGCTCACGGAGAGTCTGCACAGCCCGCTGACCATTCTGATACCTCCTTGTTCTGAATTAGTGTGATGCTTTTCCCTTTGAAACATAACCAATGGGAAAAAATAAGTGATTAGCCACTAGTTGAAGATAAGCTTCCAAATGATGCCCCCAGAAATGTAAGGAAAAAGAACAAGAAATAACTTTTTTTTTCATCCAAAATAGTAGTGGTATTAATTTTTGTCTTTGTCAAGTTTCTTTGGAGCCTGTCGCAGTGTGCGGTTGAGTTTACCTGAGGTCGATGGGAGCCTTGCCGGTGATTTCATCATGTCTCGGTGCAGCTCTGTCATGGTGACAACTATCTTTCCAGCTYGCTTGGGGAGCAAGTTGGAAATCCTGATTCCGATGCGGAGGAGCGGAACAGCCAGCTAACCCGTCTGGCTGGGTGGTTTTGGGTGTCGTCTTCCTGGATTGTAGAAAGGCAGCTGAATCTGTGAGCTTTATTCGGTGTCCCTGAGCCAGGGTGCTGTGTTTGTGCCTACATCTGGGTGGCAGCTCTTGACAGTGTCAACTCACTGGGTGTGCTGAAGTCATTTTGCACAGAGGCTGAATTTCCTACTTATACAGCAATGACTTGCCAGGGTACCTGAACATGTTCATGAGCTGGGCTTGGGTGCAGTACTCGCTCCGGCTGGCACTTCTTAGCAGCTCTGCCCAAGGATGTGGCTTGTGGCCATAGCAGAGAAGGAGGGCTGCTGCCAGAGTAACCTCCCAGGGTGGCCAGATGTGCCTCCTGTGCTTCCTTCACCTGGGAGTTTTATTCAGGCCTCGTAATATTTAATTATTGCCATTCCCATCAATGTATACGAAGGTGCTAACCATTCTTCTAGTTTCCCCCAAGTGCTAGGCACTGAGCACAGTCTCTTGGACCGCAGCGTGTATTTTTCTAATATGACATCTGTCTTGCTCCAAATAATTTACCTGCATCAAATGATCATTATACTCCTGTTTGGTATGTGAATCAGAGGACTTTTTTGGTATAAAGCACGCTAGCATTTCAGAGCATGACTCATATTGAAGGCATTAAGTTTTCAAGGAGCTAAGTATATTCATGTGTATTTCACAGTGAGGCATGTGAAAAATGGGAAGTAGGTTCCCTCTGCTGCCTTGAAGGAGGCTTGCCCCTTTTTTTAAACCATAGATGACCTCTACTGTCTGGCTTTCCTTTAAACAAGTGCATAGCTGGTAAGTTTGTTGCTGTTTTGTTAGAGAACTATCGAATCTTTGACCTGTGGCTTCACATGTGTTTTAGCACTTGTGTTAGTTTCTATAAAATATGAGTAGCGCATCATGTAAAACAGTCAAATTACTGGGTTATCTGATGGTCAGGGGCCTGGAGCATGTGCTATGGAAGAGGCTGAGGGACAGGGGCTTGTTCAGCATGGAGAGGAGATGGCTTTGGGGGGGACCTTACAGCAGCCTGCCCCTGCCTATGGGGAAGTTAATGAAAAGATGAAGCCAGGCTCCAAGGGACAATGGTTGCAAACTGAAATGGGATTTTCTGACAAAATATTAAAAAAAGAAAATCTCCATGAGGATAATTGAGCATTGACAAATTGCCCAGGGGTGCTCTAGGAGCTATGTCCTTTGAGGTTTTCCGGGCCCAACTGGACCAAGCCCGGTGCAACCTCACGTGAAGTCAGGGTTGGCCCTGCTTTGAGCAGGAGGCTGGAGACTTCCCAAGGTCCCTTCCCACCCGAACAACCTTAGTTAGTGACATTACCCATAAACTTGGGCTTCGGAGGTGGGCGAAATGCAGCGTGGCCTGAGGTTGCACCCCCTTTGGTATTCCACTTCTAAATGGGAGTAAAAAAGGGACTCCACCATGGTTGTGCTAAACTTGGTGTTAGTGGGAAATTCTGTCGCAGCAAATGTTTCCATAAGTGATTGACTGCTGCCTGCCTAATTGCATGCCCATGGGGGAGCACTGGAAGGGCACATGGGGTGGTTATCTGTGATGCAGCAAATACATCAGAACAGAAGTCACCCTAGTCTTCAGCCTCGCTGTTATCCCCCTTTTCTAAATTGATGGGCAAACATTGACAGACTGTATGACTTGACCGACATCATGTTGCAAATCCAGGTTTCGTCGCAGGAAACTGGAAGAAAAATAAGATAAAATAAGATAAAAATAAAGTCTTCCATGCTGGCTGGAGCCTGCTCACCCCAAGCATGCTGGCCCTCCAGTTGTTGGGGTGCCTCTTCCAGTGGTCAGGGGTTGGGCCATCCATGTGTGTTGGGGGGTGGCAAGCCCATGGCAAGCAGGCTGTGGAAGAAAGCTGGTGTCCAGTGGTCCCGGCGCCGGTGTCAGCAGCTTGGGTGGCAGCTGCGGGTTGATCTGCATCCTCGCCAGCACCGACTGGTTTTGCAGTTGCGTTTTCACCAAATCCGGGGGCCTGTTTGGAAAGCCAAGTCTGTGGAGTGCGGGGGACCTTGTGAATACGTTCCCTGTATGGCTGAATATGGATGACAGACGTAGTTCAAAAAGCCAGCAGCAACAGCTCTTACAGCCTTGGCGTTTCGTTGCCGGGCCCTGACGGAGGGGTACTGCTTACAGGGCAGGACCGGGGTGCAGCTGCTGCCGTCGGGGTGGGTGGGCCGGGGGCGCCCCTTGCCCGTGGGGCCGGGGGAGGCGGGCCCGCCGGGGCTGCGCGGCGGCGGGTGCCGCTAGAGGCCCCTCCAGGCGCGGCGATGGMGCGGGCCGGCGCGGCCCTGGGTCCGTCGGCTTCCCTCAGCACAGCCGCGGCCCCGCCGGGCTCCGCTCGCGGGGCGGGCAGGGGAGGAAGGGTCCCGCAGTCGGATCCAGTGGTTTTTTTAAGGTTAAAACCGTCTGAGCAGAAGCGGGGAGGGAGGGGACGCGTCGCGGCTCTCTGTGGGATCTTTGGCACCGGCCCCCGCGGCGGTCCCCCGGACAAACCCCACGCGAGTCGAGCTGCGCTGAAGCAGAGGCGGCGGGTGCGTGTCCCGCCCCAGCGGGGAACGGCGGCAGATCCCTTTCCGAATCTGATGTGCGGCTCGGCCTCGGTAGATCCCATGTTTTGCACTGCTCTCTGTCAACGCCGGTCTTTCTACTGACAACGCAAGATTGCACAAGGTCTAAGCTGAAAGTATTACGTCTGCCTTTTCAGCTCTGGATTATTTTATTCTGCCTCTGCTTGTCACGTTCTCCAGGAAATCTGTGCCCCTTTGCGTCACTAGTACTTATATTCCTTTAGTCCCTATTTTCTTCCCTTTTTTGCCCCATCTCTCTTATTTTTCTTCTCAGTCGTGAAGATTTTAAGGCAGAAATTACTGCTGGTCTGAAAACTTCAGCTGCGTAAATTTATCATACGGATTGTGTTTGGCCATTGCAAAGTATGTTTGACAGCACTAAGCTAAGTGGCTAAATGCCTTGGTGATTTATAGTCCACTTAGGGCGCAAACATAGTTATTCATTTATCTCATCAAAACAAAGAAGTTCACCATTAATGAGGGTAGTTCATCACAGCTCGGCTGCCCTGACACAGTTTGAGATGGAGGGATGGCAGCTGAGCTCTGGGGAGGGCGCAGGGAGCAGAGCCTGTTGCTCGGTGTGTTCGGGGAAGGTGTCGCTGGGCGCTTGCCCTCTCCTTGCAGCCTGTCCCAGTGGGGCTTGCAATAATTTCAAGTGAAACGGAAGGGAAATACTTTTTTTTTCTAATGTGAATATCCCTGGATATATTTTTACAGTTGTTGGGCACTGTCCTGTTAAGTGTAGTATAGATAGTATATATAATAGCAAGCATTACGCATTTAAAAACTGTCCAAAGCTGTTTTTCAAATGTAGGGTAACCCAACGGTATTGAGGTACTCCTTCACGTTCAGAAGCTTTGTTGAGTTTTAGGTGAACACTGTTGTGAAATGATATATATATAAAATCACGTAAAAACAAACACGTGATCAATTGATGAAAAGTTTTATACTGTTCTTCCCTTTTTTTACCTCTCCAAAATTGTATTAATTTTTTTTTTTTTTTTTAGTTTAGAGACACACCAAATCAGATTTTTCAGTATACATGCGTTATTTTTATAATCTTCAGTACAACAGCACTAGGAATGTAGTTTTGAGCTGAAACTTGAGCTTCCAACTTTCAGCCTCACAGTGAGACTTTGTATTTGCATTTTTAAGCTTGTAAAAAAGAGGGAGTTAGAAGTTCTGGCAAACCGTGCTTCAGCATGTTGCAGTAACGCGCGGGCTGCAATGCCTGTCTGCACAGCTCACCACCATCTGCCTGTCTCTTCCCCTCCGCTTTTTTTCCTCTTTATATTGTTTAGGTTTGAACGACTGTGTCTAAACAATAGGCTGGCTTCCTATACACAGTATCTTCTGCTATTTTAAAGTCAAAGTTTACAGAGTGGAAAGACAGCAGGAAAACGTTTGAGAGATGAGAAGAATGGTGAAAGGGAGGCAAAGCCTTCTTGATCCATGACTTTTAAGGGATAAAAGAAAGATATGTTTCTGCTAGCTCTGGTTCCTGAGAGTTTTGACACACCCTTTTCCATCTTCTTGTGATGGGAGATCTAGGAGAGAAATTGAACTCTCACCCATCAGCAGTAGCCTCGTTGTTTCTTCCCCCATCCTAACTGCTTGGTCTTCAGCAGCTGGGTTGCTTTTCCACAGCCTTTTTTGTTCTTTTTCCTTTTTTAGGGGCCAACTTCTGTTTCTACCATATCTCTTCCTTCAAAGCTGCTCCTCCGGCTTTTCACAGAGCTGTCTGTCCTCATTCTGCATCTCGTCCTGCTCTCCAGCTCTCTCGGACATGCAGAGCCCTGTGGCTGGTTCCTACTTGTGTCCCACGGTTGTGCACCTTGTTCCTGGGAGGGGGAATGGTCCCCGGGATCCAGCGAGCAACCTGAAGGAGTCAAGCCGGCATGCAGCCTTTTACCAACCCGCAGGTGAGCGTGCAGTGTCAAGCCAAGACAGCAGGAATGAAGGGCAGGAGGTGTGATGGAGCACAGCCAGGTTGGGGATAAGGACTGACGTTGGCCAGGTTCCTGCAGCGGTGCTGCCTCCTTGCCTGCTCCTGTGCTCCCACCCCGKGCTGTGGCACCAATGCCTGTCTGACCCTTTGGAGGCTTGTGTTAGCTTCAGCGTAGCGGGCTGAGACATAAATGTCCCTGTCCCACAAAGGGGAAGAAAAAAGACATTTTGAGAAGTTTCTCATTGATTATCTGGCAGCAAGTCAGAGCAGACCTGGGCTGGGGCTCAGCTCTGATCTCCCAGTGATGTTTACTTTCTGAAGCACTAGGGTAATAAACACAGCAAATCGTGCAAGAGAGAACGAGACAAAGAAAATCTCCCCTCCCTTTCCATCTCTGTGTCTAGGTGTGCTTTTCTTTGGTCTTGGGAATGTTTCTCTTTGACTGAAGAAGGTATAAATGATGAGATTTCACTTCTGAGCAGCCCATGGAATAGCCCAGGGCAAGTCATTCCTAGAAGACGCTTTCCCCTTCGTAAATGGGTCATTAATATTTGGAGCTAAATACCGCAGCAGGGAGATGAGAGAAACAAATGGGGAAATAGTTTCCTGAAAGGAGGAAGAAAGAGCTGTTATTCATATTCACTCATCTGTTCAGGATATTCTTAGATCTGCGTGGGAACAGCCTAACAAAGGGAGGAAGCTTGAGAGAAGCAAGCCAGGTGACAGTGATGTGCATGGGGACAGTCCTGAGGGAGTTGATGCCATGTCATCCTTAGGCAGAGACATGGTAATTCTTCCCAAAGGAGGTTTCTTATCCATTTCCCATCTCTGTCCCCTGCCCCCGGTACAGGGGACTGGAGGGAGGGGAGGTCTTTAAAAAGAAACTCGTCAGCTTTGATTGCTGCTGTGCAAGTGTCGGTCATGATGTCGCTGTTACTCCAGTGCAAGGAGCTCAAGGCAGGCATCGTGACGCAGAGCTGATCTCAGGTTGCTCTCCTGGAGATCCCAAAGCGTTCATCTGCTCTGATGCGCTCTTCCAGGACAGCGGGATTGAGCGGGTGGAGCAGGGGCAGCTCTTGTCAAAGTGATGGGGGAAAATGCAGCTTGTAGGGAGCTGGAGAAACACCCCAGATAAGGAGTCTGCGTTGCCTGCGGGGAGGAGAACGAGCTCCTGCGGGGTCTGGTTTGAGGCTTGAGGCAGCTTTGGCGAATAGCAAAGGATTAGAGCTTGCTGCCTCTCTCTGTCCCCTACTGGCAGATCACTTTTGACCCCAGTCAGATTTAATTACTTCAGATAGGTAATTAACAGACACTCTTATTCAGTAATGAGGGGGGTGTGTGATTATATTCCCGAGGGGGGGAAGAAAGTTGTGGCTGAAAAGTCCAGCTGGCAGCGCTGCTTTCATCTGCCTGCAGCGTCCAGCAGTAGATGGTCCTAACACCCCTCCAGGTCTTCACTCCGCGTGGCAGGAGCCCTGGGAGGTACTGCTATAGACCACTTGGAAGTGGGTTTGGTTTCTGTTGGGTTTTTTCCTGGTCACCTGAAATGAAAGAGTGATAAAATAGATCTTAAAGGATGATATGCAAGAAGGGCAGTTTATTTGTGGAAATTGTGGAAATACTGGCATTACTCTACCTGGCTGGCAAGGCTAGGGGAGGTGGGAAGGGTTGTGCTGAACTTCTGTGGCAAGAGAACATGGGCAGTTTAATGGTCATCTCTCCAAGCTTTCATAAAATACTAGATCTTGCATTATAGTAGCTGCATCAGGATTTAAATGGCACATCTATTATGCTGTAGCTAAAAGGAGACAAAGTATATTAATGGGTAGCAAGGTTTTGCACCCGCTTAATCAAATTATCCTTCCTTGCCATATTTCACTCCTGTAGATGCTTCTAATAGGTGCTGATGGATATACCGTGGCAGAAGAAAATAACATTTGTGTTGCCTGTTACATTAATTTCTCTGATAAAATGAGGCTACCGGGATGACCCATCTGACTCCCGTGATATTTTTATAAAGAACAAAATTGAGTACTGTTGTTATGATTAGTGTATTAAAAGTATTAGGTTTGTTGTCTTAGCTGTGCTGTGTTTTCTCATGCTCTCTCTCATGCTGATTGCTAATGACAGGCTTTGGCAGGAGCTAGCCTAGGCAGTCTTTCCTGTGATGGGAACCAGATGGATGGTTTTGCTCTGGCTGCCCCTCCCATTGAACACCAGGAACGGGAGGAGGAGGAGCCCTTTGGGGAGGTATTGGTAGAAAAGTAAGTGAATGGTGGAGGACCAGTTCTCCTCTATCCCCTGCTTCTCTTCCCTTGAGGCTCCCGATTTTGCAACTTTCAGCCTCACCCTTGGCTTTGACTTCGTGGCTTTCAAGGGATTGTGCTGTATGCTACATTTTCATTACTGGTACAATTGATGGAAAATCACATTTTATTATGTGAAAAATGCAGTGTTCTCGACTGTCAAAGCTCCATTCAGCTGGAAAAAATCTGTGTGAGGCACTCTTTTATATTTCATGTATTTTGTGCATTGGTTGGAATGAAAAAATAATGAAAGGCTGTATTTTGTCAACTTTTGCATCTGTCTGACTGGCAGCGCTGACTGATTTGTTTTTTAAATGTATTTGTTTCTTGCACTAAGCACTATTATTCTCCACCCTTTCACGATAAATGCAAATAATATGTGGAATGTTGGGAAAAGATAGATGCAAATTATTCGGTCTCTCCAGGTAGGTCTGTGAAGGAACTGGAAATGTGACTGCAGTGTGGAAAAGTACTGTCTTTAAACGAGCTGCAGCAATGATAACAGGGCTACTGTCTATGTCTGCGTTTCAGGTTTCTGTGGACGCATCTATTTTATTTTATTTTTTAAAATTTATTTTTTCTTCTTCTCTTTTTCCCTTTCCTCTCCTGCTGTGAAACTTTAAATGGGATCTGGGGACTTTGAACATCTGAGGTACATCTCTCTGTCCATAAATCCCTCTGCCTCTCGTGGGACCGCTGCTGCTCAGGCGTGATGTGCCCAAACTGCCAAGGCTATTGGGTTGGGCACTGGGAAGGAGCTAAATAACCTTGGTGTCGGTGAGAACGGGCAGATACCTCTCCTGAGATCCAGACCGGTATACCTTTTAGCATGAATCAAGCTTTCCCTTAGGGGAGAAATGTGGCTTCCCTCCCTGCACAGCCATGCGCCAGCTGCATTGGTACGTGGGCATGAGTCAGATGGAAGGAAGCCAGGCTGACTTGGCGTTGTGAGATGCTGCAACTCTTGGGATGTCTTTGCAGCAGGACTAGCTTTTGTTCCTACCTTGCCATCGCCCCTAACCGTGCTCCTGCCCAGGAGAAGATATCAAGCCACTCTGCGCTTCTGAGCAGTGGGATGTGGCCCCAGGACTCTCGGCTGTGCTCTTGAGTACTGCATGAGCCGGTGGCCTGGGGAGGACTCTGCGGTGCAGCTGACGAACCCATCCTGCCAGCTGCCGGGGTGTACTGCATGGTTCAGGCATACCTGTGATTCAGGATCTCCCCGCAAACTGAAAACAGTATTTTCTTTTATTACAACAACTTTTTTTTTTTAATGTCAGAATTGTCTTCGTACCTAGAACACTATAATTGCAATTTCAAGTGAAGAGCCTGTGAAAAGAGGTGTTGGGGTGCTCCTTCTCAGTGTTGTTTCATTATTGCCACTTGCAAAAATTCACTCCCGATTCCAGTTAAGATTTTAATGTGACACAAATTTTCAGTTATTCTAAATACTAAAAAAGTGATGTCTTTATTCTTGCTAGACCCATACAGATTTTCTTTCAATGCAAAAAAAGTAAACTGAGTAGTAAAAGCTTACAGAGAAAGTAGTAAAAGTAAAAGGTTACAGAGGAATCTAGAAAATCCTTCTTTATAGCTGAGACATTGTTTATCTCTGCACTTCTTGACTGTGTTAGGATTCAGTGGGGGCCATTAGGAGAACCTTGGTCTGGAGACCTTCCTGGCTGGAGGAGAGTACCTTGCTGTGCCTTTGTAGTGAATTGGCTCCAAAATCCTTGCGAGGGTGCTGGGCTTGTGAGGACTTGCTGGCCTGGATAGTAAATGGTCAGCAGCCCGTTGGTTTGAAGTGGTGAAACACCAGATGACCTGGGAGAAGAAGGCGAGAAATGAATGAGAAGGTCAAACAGAAGAGGATCCCAGGAGAAGTCAGGTGGGAAGGAGACCTCAGGAGGTCTCTGCTCCAACCTCCTGCTCAGGCCAGAGCCACCTGTGGGGTCAGACCAGGTTGCTCAGGGCTTGATCCAGTCAGGTCTTTGAAAGTGTCCAGGGACGTGGACAGCCCAGCCCCACTGGAAAACCTGTTCCAGGACACTCTTGGTRATTTGCAGTTCGTTACCACCTGGCGCTTAGAGCAGTCAGAGGTGGTCAGAGGTAAATACGTGCCATCACTCCCTCACTCTGTAGACGTTCCTGAGACTCTTTTTGTTTAGGAGACAGTGTAAGTGATGACCCCACGAGCCTGGGACGCTTCTCCTACATCGTGCTCCCTGCCATGAGGAGGGGGTGGGAGGGATAAGGACCTGCTTTGTCCTCTTGTGGGGGTAGGTGTGGGGCAAGCAAGGCCATCCTGCCGATCAGCGGGGTGAGAACCAGTCCAACCCCTTCTGTCCCTGGTTTTCCCTGACCTTTTTGCCATCTAAGTGATGGAGTAGGGACTCTGGTGCTCCCGGGCTGTCCTCCTTTCTCCCCGTTAAGCTATACATCTGCCCTGGCTGAAATAGTCTGCCCTGGATTGGTGACGTGGTAGCTGTCACTGCAGTTAATAGCGGGGCTGAGCCCTTGGCAGAAGCCATTCTTACCGTTTGCCTTCAGACACAGGGTTGGGGCATGGGGATGTTGTAGCACTTCACTCAGTGCCCGAGATCCCCAGCGTAAGCCTTCAGAGAGGTGGGCACCTCCCGAAGCCTCAGCTGGGGATGGAAGGCCAAGCCTCGCCGGGCAGGACGCAGCCCAGGAGGTGCCTGTTGGACTCCCTGCGCATTTGCATTTTCTAATCTGCTGCCTAAAGCATTATCTTGCTTGCTCAGACAAGTCATTCACCACATCAGGAGCGTGTGGGAAAACAACCCAGTCAGTATAACCAGAGGAAAATAAATGATTGTGTGGTTGGCCATTTGGAGCTGAACTAGCTTGGGATTTTTTTTTTTCTTTTAGCAACACCCTGAAAAAAATGCAGTGTGAATGGGTGTGAAATATAAAGAGAGTTTGCTTCCTTCTCKCATAGGCATACATCCAAAAAAAGGCAAAAGTAAATATATAGACAGCTACTCCTTAATGCTTTGGTAGGGCTTTAGAGGATCCAACGGCTCAGCATGTTTGACTGGTAGGACATCAGATCTTCTCCCCTTGAATTAGCTTTGAATACAAGGGAAGTCTCTGACACGGAAGAGAGGAGAAGCCGCGGTGATCACCTGGGGTGTTTCACTTGTGCAGCTCAGTCACCCAGAGCCTACTTCTCTTGATTCTCCATTTGTATTTGAAGAGAGGACCCCAGCTGTAATGTAAGTATGGAGGGGTAAACCATGTCCTGTGGTAGAGGCAGCAGTATGAGGCTGCAGTGGGTCAGATCTGAAAAGGGGCTGATGTTTGTTACCAGGGCGGGAAAAGAAGATAAAATGTGTTCAGACTAAGGCAATTCTGAAAAATGCCGAGTTACTTTGCTTCTGCGAGATGTAAAATGGATTTCACAGCTACTGTTTGCTGTTGCTATTTAGGAGATGGCAGCGAAACAGAACAGGATAATGTCTTCTGCTGCAACAGAAATGCCAGTGTAAATAATATATTTGCTGATTGGTAGATGTTGCTCTAATGACAGAGATCTTTAACAGCGGGTTATTTGTATCCTATCAAACCCTGTATTCTAGAGGTGGCTTTTTCCCCCTGTTGGGTGTTAATGCAGTTGTGTGGATTAATCACACTGTAATGCAGCCGAACAGCTCTGTCCCTGCTTGACTCAGGGAGCAGAGGCTTTTTGGCTTGATACATGCATGAGAAAAATCACATCCAAGTTTTACAAAGTATATTTTGGAAATAAAGGCTGAAGTTTAATTAAAAAACCAAACAAACCACTTTTTTTTCCCCAGTAAATGAGGTCATGCAGCCTGATTGTCTGGCCCATCTGTAGCTGTTCATAAGTATGTTATTTTTTTAAAGGGCAATACTAAATGGTATTATGTAGTTACCTACTTTCGTGTGCCTCTTGGCTTGTCAAGCACTGTCATTATATTGACCACTGTTCTTAAAACAGGATTTTGGTTAAAATAGTATATACCTGCCATCTGGTTGAAAAATGTAGGCTTCCTACACAACTAAGTGGAGTTGTACTGTGGTATTAGGAATAGCTCGTGTTCTCTTGAAAATAGCAGCTGATGGCAGATTGCAGAAATCAGCCAGTTATCAGTTGTCATTAAGCTATTTGATATCTGACACACATGGAAAACATGCTATTTATAAGTATGCAATTATGATATAGAACTATTCATCTTTTTTTTTTTTCTCTTTTCTTTTTTTTTTTCTCTTTTTTTTTCCCTTCCCTTCATTCGTTTAAATGTGTTGGTTTGGCTGGACTGGAAAGCAAAGTCCCCCTTGATATCCACAGAATAGATGCGCTGCAGACTGAAGGTGTGCCAGACTGTGTGTAACATTTCTGCCATCAAAAAGTGGTCTGAGAGGGGTGTAGAAATAAATGCAKTGTTCCCGTGCTATAGAACTATAAGTGTCTAAAGAGAAATGTCAGCTGCAAAGGGCCCAGGAAACAGAAATACGTGGAACCAACCGGTAGAAGATTGCACAACTAGAAATTGTAATGGAAAAGATGCATTTTACTTTAATATGTATTTGCATTTCTGCTAGGAGAAAAGAACTCGAGTCTTAGGATGACCTAAAGCAGAAACACTAAAGGCATAATTATTTGCTAAACCTGGGCAAGGCACCGATGACTATCGGAGCTATAGGCTAGTCACTAACATGAAGGCTTAATACTAACCACTAAGCAAGGATTCATGTACAATGCAGGGCAGAGGACGCTGCTGGAGAAGGCAGTGAGGCGTGGTGATGCTATGACCTGTTCCCTTGTAATACATTTTGAGGTAAATGATGATTACAGAAAACAAGGCAGAAACAGTCTGCTGGAAAAGAGGATTAAGTATTACTTCTATGAGTGGAAACGTGAACAGAAAGAGCAGTCAAAATAGGATGGAGTGCTGTAAAGGCTATTAATTTTGCTTGGCAATGGTATGAGGAGGTATTATTTTCACATGGGCTGGGGTTTAGACCGTGATTAATGTGCTCATCCTGCAAGATTTTAGTAAAAAATGCTATAGATAATAGCTGATTATTGTCACAAGATTTCAATTATATTAAACCAGAAATGTTTTGAGAACCAGGAGGAGTTTGTTATCCCCAGTAGCAACCCCCACAATCTCTTCTCCTCTATGAGAAAGAGATGATTTTCCAGATGACTGGAAAATTAAGGTCTTTGCTGTTTTGGCTTCAGCGTGGTCTTGATCAGGTTTGAATCTGTTGGGCTTGGATCTGAATCCTCTTGGTTTTTCAAATGACATCTGAGATTCTGGTTGTGAAAGGTCTCTAGTCATTTTCCTTTTAAAAGTTACTTTACCCACAACCATCCATCCACGATGCAGGAAAATGCATTCAGCTTCATAATTATAAGTTTTAGGGTGTTACAGTCATCGGAGGTACGTTCTAACAGAAAATTGGGTAGCGAAGGTGTAGGTCAGAGGTTGTGGTTTGTTTTTTGTTCGTTGGCTTTTCCTCACCAGAGGAGTATTTGGAAGTTTTATTATGGAGACTAATCATGTCTGCCTTGCTTCAGGCTTTTGGAGACCTTCTTAGGCCATCAAAGCAGCTTCGGCAATCTCAGCATTTTGGTGACATTGCAACTACCTTGACCATAAAAAGACTTGAAGCTGGTGCAGAGAGCATTGTCCGCAGAGGAAGGTTTGCAGAAATGAGTAGTGCCCAGGAGCAATTTCGGCTCTCAAGCACTCCTTCCCAGGTGTGTGCACACACGCTAGCTCCCTGCGCTTTCCTGCTGACTGCGCTGGTGTTCCCAGTGAAAAGCCGCGGTCTGCTGGCACACAGGGAAGGCTGGCAGAGGAGGGGGAACAGAGACCCTCGCAGAGTGAAAAATGCAGATGTTTGACAGTTCAGGGCAGTTTGGCAGGAAATATCTCTTCCTCTCCACTTCCCAGACGGCATACAGTTATTTGCAATTCCTAGCTGCTTATTCTCTAATGTAGTAGCTAACCACTCATCTGCCCTGGTACGTTCCTCCTCCCCTCCCAGCCACCAGCTCTCCCTGCTTGCTCGCTTGCTTACCACCCGACGGGAGCAAATTTGCTGCCTGGTTTGGTCCCCTTTGGCTTGACCTTCACAGGCCATTTCAGATTCCCCACCCTGGCAAAAGGTTAGTAAAAGCCCATTTATATGCCCCTCTCTCTTCTATTTGTAACTTTTTCATGTGTTTGTGTTTATCTGCACTAATACAGGTCTAGCAGACGGCTAATTTAAAAAAAAAAAAAAAGTCAAGTAATCTAAGTTTGTCTTGTGTGCGTGGGTTTGTAGAGAAAATTGGGAGGGAGAACAAGCACTCATAGGTCACAAATAGCTGTGTAGGCAATTTTATTGAAGGACAGAACACAGTATGGTGTTTTACTTCTCACATTTAAGAAGAAAAAGTGTTAAAAACACTGATTATAGTTGAAGAACGCATTTTTACGTGTATCAAAAACCTGTAAAGAYGATCAGGAGTGGTGCGTGGTAATTAGGTATCAGTGTGAGAAGCAGGCAGCAGCCTGGAAGGCAAGGATGTTTCTCAAAGGAGCTCAATGGTTTTGCAAGCACATAACGAAGTTTTCCTTTCTCTATACTGGAGGCAAATGCCAATAATACTGGATATGGTGGCATGTTACTCCTAGCATCTGTATAAGGAGATTAGGAAATGATGTAAGAACATGGTAGCAAAAAGCAGTTGTTTTTTCAGATGGGTTCTGAGAGTATTGCCTGTCCAAATGAATTCATTGTGTCAGGTGTAAATGTGAGAACTTACTCTTGGCAGTCCTGAACTGCTAAACTTTTCCCAGTAGAAACTTGTCTTGGAAATGAGCTTTCTGGGACACCATCCTTGTGCCGTTCTGAGGTTAATTGTTCCAGGTTGATTTTTCTTATGGAAGCTTAAGTCATTTTCTCACCCTCTTAAGTTATGACCTCTTTGTGTCAGTGGGGAATCTGGTAACACCCATATTTAGGCCACCAAATGCACTGCGTTATGAACAATTTTTTTTTTTTTCCTTTTTTTAGGGGAAGCAGGGGGTGGGGGAGAGGAACTCTAAAACTGGTTTTGTTTGCAGCAGCATGTAACTTGCCTTTGGCTTAGGGGAGCATCTTTTTCTTGACTCGGGAAGTTCTGCTCTTACCAAGAGAGAGCTAGAAAGTGAAAATTTTCTTACCATGGCCTACATCCCTTGGGAAAACTTTAGATGTGCCAGAAAGTATGTACTCTGTCTGACCACACAGCCTTCAAAGCAGCAGCAGCCAGAACGGCTCTGGGATTGATTGCCTAGGAAATGGTGAGGTGAAGGAGAGCTTCCCAGGACCCAGCATATACCCCGAATACCTTGCTGAAGGGCACCAGGTCATAAAAGAGTCTCCCATCTTCCAGCTGGGAGTTGCCCAGGAGCACCCTCCAGGCCCTGCATTTAGTGCTGGGGATGCAGCACGCTCTTGTTCCTGCTTCCTCCCGAAGTAACCACAGCCCTTCCCTATCAGCTGATGTTGCTCAAGAGGAGAACATGTGTGCTGAAGTTCAGGATCAAGTTCAACAGGCAACGTCCAATGTAACCTGTCTAATCTGAAGATTTTTTTTTGTATAGTTGAAGTTTTTGATGAGTATCATGTTGTAGTTGCTGGTGCCAACAAGTATTCTGCGTATATGTTACTGAGTATATTGCACAGAAAATTCGTGTTTTGGCTTAAGATGGAAAAAGAAGAAAGAATAACTTTTAAAGTCTGCGTACTTGGCACAAAGTACTCTTGGTGGCAGCAGCGGTAGAGGTAACACGAGATTAGCCTTCAGTAATGAGGCCCATCAGGGTAGTATGCTCTGGAATAATGGCTTTCCGCAGTGGAAGAAAGCAGATATTTAGGGCTGTACACGTATAGTGCATGTGCATGCGTATGCATGTAGTTAGCAGCCTTTCTGTTTTCCTTAAGACACCTTAGGAATTCATGTGCTAAAACCTAACGTTAAAAGCTCTGAAGGCAAGTGCTCGCAGCTAAAGAAATGGCAGATTTATAATTTCTGGTACAACGTTAAGTTTTGACGCTCTCCTGCATCTGGGTTATGATGGACAAAGACTCCTTTGGGGTATGTGTATGGACCTCACTATCTCTGTACCAGAACATATAGGATGGTTTTCTGCCTCCATGATCACAGAAGCCCTTTAGGGAAGGATGTGTTGCTGCTGTTGTTTTACAGCTGAGAGCAGGAGAGAATATATGACCACATACTGTGTTTTTCCCCAGGACTTCTGCTTCGTATGAGCTACACAGTAGGTGTATGGGGGAAAATACAGTGAGGGCCACTTGAATCTGGGCTGTTATACTGGGAAGGGTGTCCTATGGCATGCACTTGCGACATTATTGCATCGCCTCAGGTGTTCATACATCTGCTCACCAACTGGATATCTTTGTAAGAAGATACGGGGAGAGCAGGAAACTAACATGCTTTACCTGAAATTATGCAAAGATCCTTGTTAAACACTTTCTTTTTGCTGTAGGGGAGACTCATTTTGTGGCTGCAGTTATTATGTGCAAAAATAATGGTTGTGAAGTACTCGTCGTGCCCTGCTGAAGAGGATGGTTCTGGCGTGTGGGGTTCCTGTGGGCTTGGGAGGCAATGGGCCCGCGTGTTTGTGATCCTGTACCGTTCTGTGTGAAAGGAGAGCTATTTCTGCTGTAGATAATATAAAGAATTAACATAGAGCTTTAAGGGAGCAATGTCCTTTGGACTTTTTCAGCATGAAAATATAACTAAAATTTTTTGTTGACTACAGGAAAGATGCAGGCATTCCCACATACAAGTGGTGCATTACATTACCTTCTTGGGTAGCAAGCAGAAGCCCACGCAGCGCTGCACTTGAGGACTGATTTGGGTTGCCCTTGGATCAAGGCCTTGTCTAGATGAAAGGCTCAGACTGAGTTAGGTGAGGTGCTGCAACTATGTACATATTCTTTGCTCATGATAAATGCAAGGTTATTTGACTTTTTTTACATCTCAGGTAAAAGCCCTGGGGCTAATAGTGCAGAGATAATGTTCAGCTGATGCCTGGTAGCTTCATTATGAATTGACTATTGAGAAAAAAGCAGGAGCGCTGGTGTATATGCTTCTGGGTTGGTTTCATCGCTCTGAGTGCTCCCAGCTGAAGCCCTACTTAGTGTTGAAATGCAGGTTAGCTCGTTTTAAACAGGAACAGGCTGAATTCAACCAGCCAACACAGATCTAAAGCAGACCGGCCAAATGCTTGAGGGTTGCTTGACGTGTGATGCTTCTCAGCCCTGCTTTAAATGGATATTTGGCATCACTGTCGCGTTATTCCTGTAGCCCAGCAGAGATGCTGTGTGTTCAGCAGGGCTGCAGGACAAGCCGGCTGGGGCAGCTCGTGACCATGGAGCAGAGCCCCAAGCAGCTCGTCTCACTTTGGGTTGCCGGGAGGACTCGTACAAGGAGGAAGGGATGGCAGAGCCTTTCCCTCTCCTCCGCCGTAGTGCCTACCCCGCTCTTCTTACTTCAGATAGACCCTACTGGAGCCCACGGATTTCTAGCAAAAAACATATGGAAAACTTAGGACTGAGCTATCTGGCACATTGCCAGCTTAGCTTATGGGCAGAAATGAAAGAAATGGGAAGGACGGCTCCCTCGCTTTCCTCCGGGGGAGGGAAGCCGGCTGCAGCAAGCCGGCTGGCTGTACTTCCCTTTCCTTGCCACTTTATGTAAAGGAAAAGCGAAGGAGAAGCCTGAAACTTGGCCAGTTACATAGATTCATAGGGCAGAACCAAGCACAGCGGTGATTTAGCTGTCTGCCTTGTACTCAGTCTGTGTAAGACAGAAAAAAGGACGTATGTATGAATTCTTCCCTCTTCTCCAGAATATCTCCTTTCATTCCAGGCTAGAGCAGAGATTATCGGTTTGGGAAAACTTTTTTTTTTTAGAAAGAACTTTTCTACCATAACATTTTCATGCCAGTTTTTGTTCAAGAACAGTGTGGAGACCTTGAATGTTTCATATCTCATGTAAAATAAGATCCCTTACGTTTTCATGTCTTTGCATGCGTGTGACATGCCTGTTTCATGCAACATGTATGCATGCAAATAACGTTTTTTTTAATGACCTAACTTCCTTGAACAGGTTTTAATCTTCATCAACTTTGTTGAATTTGATTTTGAGTAGAATGCTAATAAACTAGTTAAAATGCACAAGCTTTGCTTCATGAAAATACAGAATTCATAGTCTGCTGCAAGAGAATTTCTGTTAATCTTCTTAAAGGCAGCAGATAAGATTTCAGAATCAGATTAAATATTTGTATTCCACATTAGGAGACCTCCTCGGTTCTGTCTGACAATCAATAAATCCTCTTCAGGCTCGCGGTTCCTCCAGTCTACGTTTACCTCTTTCATGTTGYGCATGAAGGACCTTTTATAGACTGTTAATGCACATTTATTTGGAAGTTGAAAATTACATCAGAGGTTTGACCTTCCCTTATGTTTGTTTGTCTTTGTTTTGTTTCTTTTAGCTGAGCGTAGGGAGAGATGGGCACTTCCAGCTCACTTGAGTTTAGGAGGAGCGGCGAGGGCAGTGTGTAGACCATGTCCCACTGAGCTGTTCAGCCGTCGTCAGTGTCTTGTGATTAAATCTCATGCTGAGGGTGCTGTACGCTCCCCCCACCCAGCCGCCCAGCGTCTCGGCTCACTCTCGGCATGAATTTCCCACTGTGTAGATGTGGGAGGTGGGCTGACAGCTTGCTTGCAGACAGAACGCAGGATACTAGATGGGAAGAGAGAGCRTAAAAAACATCTGCTCTAAGCTGGTACTGAAGATGTTTGCATAATTTATTAGTATTTTTAGAAAACAAGAGTAATTAAGGAAATAAATATTTGTCATACATACAAGATATCATGTTGTTTAACATCAAATGATGTCATTGTTCAGTGTTGCTTTGCCTATTACCTCTGTATGCAGCAGAGGGCACTACATGGTGCTTAGCTTTTAAAGTACAGCAAAATTCTGCGTTTTTTTTTCTTCATTACCCAGAGAGCTGCCTTAAGAATACTTCTTGTGTGTCTCACTTACTGTCTAGTACTTTTTTGTGTGCCTTTGTCAGATTCTTTCCATTGTGTCTTCATAAAATCTAGAGAGATGGCCCATCCAACGGCAGTCTGTCAGCGGTTTTACATGTTTTGAAAAAAAATCAAATGTTATACTCATTTTCTTAGTTCATCTGCAGTCATCCCTGTCACTGTGACTCCTCATAAGTTTCCAGGCACAATCGTGATGAAAATGGAGAAGACCTAGACAGATCCTTCATCCTGCAATGATGATGTAGGTGAACTCCTAGAAAAAAAGGTTAGAGTTTGAAGAATTTGCCAACCTAGAGGAACCACTGCAAGATCGGAGACTGAAGTATTTTGATGATTTCTACAGGCAGGATATTTTGCACAATGCCATAACCACTTTTCAACAGAAAAATAATCTAAAATAACTTTTCTGGAAGCTGTCTGATATAAAAAACTGTGTGGGATGGTTCATTACAAGTTTCATAACCCTACACTAAAATGTAGTTTATATCACTACCATCTCTTGAGTACATTCAACTTGCCTGGTTCAAAAATAAATTAAAATAAGGCAAGATTTYATTATATTGAAATGTAATACATCAGGGATGAAAACCTTCTTCACGGTAAGAGATGAGGAGGTGAACTGTTTCTTCTTTGAAGAAAGAGCATATTGTGGTCAGCCTTTGTCATGCACGTTTGTGCATGCAACCTTGGTTATAAATTCCAGTATTCAATAATGCCACTGCTGAATTCTTTCTATATTGAGAGCGATGCTATCCTCAAAAAATAAAACTGTTTGAAGTGCCCAGTAGCCACTATCCCATCAAATCAGGCAAGGTCAATAATGTTGTATAAATCTGTGCTAGTATATAAACATGACTGTTGTGGTTTAACCCTGGCAGCACCTAAACACCACACAGCTGCTCGCTCACCCCCCCGCTCTGGTGGGATGGGGGAGAGAATCGGGAGGGCACGAGTAGGAAAATTCACGGGTTGAGATAAAAACAGTTTAATAATTGAAATAAAACAAAGTAGAACAGTAATAATAACAG
>JAYKAV010000008.1:152979-231589 GCA_035582835.1 Phoebastria nigripes
CACCCAAAACATCAATGGGCCATCAACGCTCCTATTATACCAAACCCAAAACACAGCACACCCTCCCAGCTACTGGGAAGAAAGTTAACTCTGTCCCAGCCGGAACCAGGACAACGACATAATCACAAGGTGCAATGACACGATGCTTCAGCTTCCAGCCATAATGCATCATGTGATACACTTTAAAGTTGTTGCTCATCCAGGTACTGCTTGTCATGGCCAAAATAATTTTTGGGGGAAATAAAAGTGAGGGGAGCTGGGATCAAAAGAAAGAGGAGGTGATTCTTCATGCCAGAGGGAGTAACCTGCAGGACTTCTGGCTGGACGATGCTATGGGTGCAAGGAGCTTATGCAGGCTGATGGGGAGACTGGGCAAGCCTTTGGCAGAGAGGTCTCACGGAGACAACTTGATAGAGGAATCACAGCAGGCACAGAAAATCCCTTGAGCTGAAAATGGGGGAAGACACAGAGATCATTAGGGGGAGGTATGAACGCTGCTGTATCCTTCCCTGGCTGTGCACCGCTGGCCTCTTTAGGAGGCTGAATATTGGGCTAGATGTGTATTGGGGATTGCTGGGGCCTTTCTTCTATTTTGATGGTCTTATAATTCAAATTAAAAAAAATGAAGCTGTTGAAAGCAGTTCTTGTGCAAATGAATCATAAATGTAAAGCAGTTTCAGGTGCCTGACAAACTGCATTCATTGCTTGGCTATCAGAATGTAGATCATAGTTACAAACCCATGCCCGTGGAAGATTTCTGCTGTATTTATTCAGATGGCTTTCAAGCCTCACTTAAGAATGTGTTTCTCTAAATGTTTTCAAATGCTTCCTTGTCGTATTTTTTTTGTTGAATAACTTACTAAAATGGTATGAACCGAATAATTGYGAGATTAATATTTCCTCCCCCTGACCTCCCATATTCTGTTGGTTCCACTAATAAATCTCCAATTTGCAGGATGTTAGAATAATAAGTTGAATAGTTACTTTATTTAATGTCTTATCCTGAGAGTCAAGGAATTTGAGCAGGTTACAAACGCTATCTGCTATTCAAATGACCAAAACGTAGGATTCTGGACTTAATTAATGTGCGTTCATTGCAGGAGTCCTGTGGCCACAGTAGTAAGTCCAGTCTTGTCTTCTAGCAGAAAGGCAGCCAGTCCCGGCAGGGAGTTACGGCTGGAGGTCCCGCACTTGCTGCATCTCCATGCAGCAGAGTATCGCTGGCATCAAAGGTATGGCTCGACGTCTTTGAAGGGAGTCTTTCAGTCGCAGTGTGATCTTCCTAACCCTGCACCAATGGGTTTTACTGAGCAGGTGGAGCCCATCTCATCGCGGCTGTGGCTCATGCAGGGCTTTGTGCAGGAAGATGAGGCACACCAGCCTGCTGGTGGGACCTTCCCCTGCCCAAGCAGGGCTCATCTTCCCCGCGTCTGCCAGGGAGAGCCAGGAGCAGAGCAGGGTGTGGAAATGCCAGGGGGTACCAAGATGCTGTGGATGCCTGGAGCGTGCAGGCGCTGGCTTCTGGCGGGGGGTGCATGCTGTATTTTTGCCAGCCTCTGGAGGAACAGCTTTTCCCTTGGCTGGGTTTTGCTGCGGCCGGCTAGCGTGCCTGGGCTTGGGAGAGCGCTCAGAAGTGCACGCTCCAAGGTTTGATCTATATTGCTTTAATCAACCCAAACAAGCCAGTCCTGTCCACATGCAAATACTCAGTAAGTGTTGAACTGTGTCATCCTTTTGTGTTTCATTTAATAGTTTAATATTTTTCTTAGTTTGGCAGCTGCTATGTCTTACAAGAATCAGAAACAACCCCCTTGCTTGGAGTTGGCCCTTTTGCTTATTTGGGTGTACGGTTTCAGATAAGCATCAGTATTTCAAATCCTTCTGCTTTCCCCTTCTTTCTAGCTCTGAGCAGAAAGTGCCGGTGGTGGGACTGGTGGGATGGTCTGGAGGCACGCAGGCATGCCTGCTTGGGAACTGGGCTGAGGTGGGGCAGAACGAGTTTTCAGATGTAAGCTGATCACAGCATGAGCCTGGGGCTGGTGGGGCTTCCTCTTACAGGTGAGAGGTTTTGGTGTGGTAATGAGCCCTGTGAACAGCCTCTGTTCTTCTTCCTGCCTTAAATCACTGCTACATTAAAAGTGTGTTCCTTTTTTCCTATGGCATTCTTCCCCACGTCAGACAAAACTGTTTTATCATAAGGTTGAGCAAAAAATTAAAATCCTTTTAATTATTTTTTCAGGGGACATTGTACAGACAGTTTAGCATTAAAGATAAATGGAAGATTGGGATCATTTGTATCCGTGTGTCTCAAAAGCTACCCTGTCCTTCTATCTATGCTTGTCAGTTTAGGGAAAGCCAACTTACAGCCCACAGATAATAGGTGCATCTTTCTGATCTCCTGTTAGGATGCAGGGTTGGCACTAGGAGATGCGAGTGCTGTTCCCAACTCTGCTCCCTGCGTGGTGCTGGGTGAGCTCCCTGGGATGCTCTGGAGAGCAAGCGGTGCACTGGAGTGTTCCCCTTTTAGGACCCTCAGTTGGAGCCTGCTGGGAACTGATTTTCTCCTTGTTTTTTTCTGGCATGCTGAAGCCCAGTGAGAGCCAAGAGGCCACATTTGCAGTTGTGGGATTTTGGACTTCTGTGAAAAATAAATTTAAAAACATCATCCTCCTCACTATGAAAGATGAGGCAAGTGAAATCACTGGACAGCTTTTAAAAACGGAAGGTACTAGATTGTGTGCCTCTGTCTAACTAGCTGTCGTATCTCCCAGAGTGCTGGGAGGCGATTTCAGTAACTTGTGTTCCAAGCTGCAGAAATGCTGTAAGTAATATATTCTATAATTAATAGACCACACTGTTGTGTGGGATGAATAAACCCCTCTGACTTGACAACCCAAGTACTTGGAAATTTTTTTTCTTCTTTTTTTCTTTTCATTTTAAAATGTGGATGTGAATAGGAAAAAGATGGCTAGTGATTTCACGTATTTAGAAAGAAGGGTTTTTTTCCTGGTCTGGATTGAAGTTTTCATTGTATTTGCATTAATGTATGAAATTTCGTGTTCTTTCTTCATAGTGGAATGAATAAAGATGCCACAAAAAAAAAGTTGTTTCCTCTGTAGACTTTATGTTCCTGTACAGATGTCAGTATTGCGCATATTTATGCCTGTTAATTTTTATTGAAATAAGAGTTTCTTCTAGTTAAACTTCATGCTCCCACAGAATTTCTTTTTCCTTTTTTAAAGAAACAGTGCAGGCAAATTCAGTTAGAAAACTAAGAGCAATGTTGTGGGAGATGAAAAGTACGTTTTGACTTTGTTTTTTCTTCACTACATATAGAAATGGAAAATGTAGGACTGCATTAGTGCACTTAGACCATCTCAGACTATTATACGCCGGAGGGAGGGAGTCAAACGCTACAGTTAAGCAGATGGTGTTCATGAGTCTGTCTGTGTAACACTTCCTACACCACGGAGTGGGTGGAGGGATGGGGGTAGACTTCTCTACACTGGCACAAAGGCTCAGATGCTGCACCAGGTACAGCGCCAGGCTGCCTGGCACCAAATGTGGATGGGTCAGATGTGAGCRTCCCTGCTCGGAGCCCTGCTTTCCCGCACCGTACCTGCTTTCTTCTTTTGGGCTTCAGTCTCTGGACTGCTGCTGTGGGATCTGCTGTACCCTGGGTCCCACTGAAGTCCTTGGGACTGCAGGGGTAGTTGTTGCAAGAGGAGTTGTTTGGAGCTCAGTAGTTTGTTCAGAGAGGCTCCTTTGTCCATGCCCATGATAATATACCTATGAACGTGAAGAGGATCTGATCCGTAACCGGCTGAGCCATGCAGCCATCCTGCGGGGATCTTTTCAGCTCATGCCGGTCTGTACGGGCGCCGATAAGCACGTTCTGCATCACATTTACATCCTGGTAATTCAAAGAATCTACTGACAAATGTCTTGCTCTACTTTCAGGACTCTTGCCAGTATGTAAAATTACACTGACTACTTTTAATCCTTTACTCACTTTAGCTGCAGTACAAAAACACAGTGAAACTTCTGCTAGTGGGAAAATAATGTAAAAGCTCTTTGTCCAGAAAACACGGGCGAGGAGGTGGTTGCCAATAGCCTTTACAATTGTAAGGCTGATTGTTAACCGTAGCTGAGGGCAGTAGCATTACTGTAACTGCAGACAGAAAATACTTTCTGGTGACTTTCAGGGGGTTAGATGGTCACACAGTGACCTTTCTTTCCTGATTTCCAGCAGCTAATTTGTCAGCTGAAATATTTTAACTCTTTCCCCAACACTGTATTTATACATAATTGGATTTTATGTGCTTGGAATGGCTGCATTATTTTTCTATGCCCAGAAGATAATGAGAACAATTAAAGAGAAGATAATAAGAACAATCCTAAAGAGGGGGTGAGATGATCTAAGAAGAATCTGTATTTTCAAGAATGGTTCATATGACAGGGCTCGCTGACACAGGGACAGTGCTTTTTGCTTCCCAACCATATGACGGTGGTTTCATCATGCATCCTGCAGGGTTAGCACGGGGGTTGCATCAACAGGGGGTAGTGAACAGGCAGAGGTAGCAGTTCCTGGACAGTGTAAAGGGTATAGCCAGTAATTACAGGCTCGCTTCCCTGCCCTGGAGGACCCGAGCTACTTCTGTCCTGTCTCCAAGCCAGTGAGCAGGGCAGCTGTAACTCTGTGATCCCCTTTTAACCCTTTCTTGAGCTGCGGTGTTAGACATACCAGTCACTTAACTCCCTGGCCCTGGGAAGGGTCAACTGTGACTTTTATCATTGCAGGAGAACGCATGGTAATTTGAGGGTATATACTTGATCCCTTGATGTTGTGTGTAGGTAGCGGTATGTACTGTGTATATAATAGATACATAATATATAATATAGCTGCCGCTAACATAAGGAAAGTTTCTTTTTTGCAAATACGTGAGTAAATAAACAAGTTCAGCCCACATAAGTCATCAGACCAAGAGTGATAACTCACTGGCCATCTGCTTCTCTCTGCGACATTGTTTTCCTTGCCTGCTTTTCGGATACGAAAATGTATCACAGAGAGCTTTAGCTTGCCATCTTCAGATAATTCAGTTGTTGCAGTCATCCTTGGGAATGATGGGTGATTATGTTTTGTTTCTGACCATGAAAATCATGATATCCAAGAAAAAGTTGACTTCTAACAAAGTCAAGCAAACCATGAACTCATACGTGAACTATGAACATGATTTCTCCAGTTTGTCAGAATAACTATTTTGTTACTGGAGTTATTTATTTTTAATCTAAACCCAGTAATTACCCTTTTTGGTAAATGCAGGACCCTAGCTTGTGCAGGAATAGGTTCAAACATAATTAAGTTTCTTTAGGAGCATTCAGTACCCGATAACTTGCCTCCATCACTTGGGAGATGTTCCTACTTGTAGTACCTGTAGTAATATTTATTCATGTTGCTGGATACATCTCCGTAACTGACTCTAAAGCTACGCATCCTGTTTTGGAAAGGACTTCTGCAGTTCTTTCCATTAAAGGTGTATAGTGTCACCTTTTTTTTCTTTGAGAGGGCAAAGATAGTCTGAATGTTTTCTGAATTTGTTCTTTTTTTTGATCACTGAATTTTCTCACAGTTGGTAAGCTCAGGTCTCTCTTCTTAAACATTATTTTATGAGTTAGAGGGTTTGAATTTCTTACCTAATTGTTCCAGGGGTGGTGGAATATTTTTATTAGAAGATGGATATGGTGAAATTTGTGTTTCGAGCCATGTCTTCTCTCGATCTGTTTGTTCTGAAATCGCCAGGCTTTGCATTGATTTTCAAGGCATAGCAATCAGGGAGAATGCAGTTTTCTGAAGTGGTACAGATAAATAGAAATCTGTTCAGACACCCTCTGAATCAAGATCTTACCACTTTCAAAGTGGCCTGCTCAACATCTCAACTTGCTGAAAGAGGAATCTGCGTTATTGTAGTCGTGTGCTCAGAGATCAGTGTTCTTGTTTGGCTTGTTTTTTTTTTTTTCTTTAAATAGGGAAAAAGTAAAATGTGTTGGAAACTTCTCTAACTGGTTACACTGAAACAAGAAGTAGAACTAAATATTTAAATGAGTTGTTGATAGCAAACAGTTATGAAAAGAAATCATACTTTAAATATTAGTGGTATATGTCTCATTAAAATTGACAAGAAGTCTTACTCATCAGAAATATGTGATTTTTAAAGAATGTATTAATATTGAATCATCAACATTCTTTTGCAGCTAATGGGTGGTTGGTTACTTTAGTTGAGGACAGAGAGTACTAGTAGTTTTGTTTCATACTGAATTATTTTTTTTTGTCTCTTGGACAAACCAGGCTGACTGACTGTAACCGATATAGCGAGTGGTGTGAGTCAAGGCAAGCCTGAACTGTGTCTGTGCATCATTGCTTCTGACTCCTAGGAAATTCTGTGGACCTGATCTCCTCTAACAATAAACTACCTACCTACCAGGGCTCCTCTAGGGACACTTTTTTAGCTGCACACTTTGCTGGAGCCTAGGTGCAGGTTACAACTACCTGGAGTTTGTTCTTGGTTGTTTTATAGGGGTAAGGAGTCCAACAGACAGGCAGAGATCACTATGTATCTTGCGTTGATTCCTGCCATGAAGAGTGAGGATTGAATACAAGGAGCGTTTTTGCCTGCGAGAGCTATGTCCAGCAGTGCCTGTTCTCCAGCTTATTTCAAAGTCTTTGTACTGCTTCGCTGGCCTAAAGCAGGGGGTCAGGGCAGGGCCTCTGTTTCAGAAGACCCCCGTCTTCTTTCAAACTGTGGAGAGCCAATACTGCCTGTGCGACTGAATTATCGAGGCATGTTCTTCTGTGTGCTAGTCTGGCATGTTATAAAAGATGTCTGTGATCTGTAATCATAGTTTCTGTGCTTGTTTAATCATCGAGGAACAATAATTGTTCTTCTTACCCTCCTTTGCCTTTCATCCTCCTCCATCCCACCTTGCCAAAAGCATGTGATGTTCCTGGGCTTGCTATAACCTTTCAGTCCTTTTCTGTAGCTGGAACATTTCTGTGAACAGGCTTTCCCTCCTGTGAAGGTACCCAAATAATATACTTATGTCTAGAAGCAGAGGACAGCAGCTTGTCAAACATGCATGTAGTCACAGCAATGGCAGTTTCTGTGGGCTGGGCTACGCTAATTTGCAAATAACCCAACATTAAACAGCTTGAATAACTTCAAACTGCAGTAGCCTCATTCTTCAGGATCACCAGTGATTTAACCACGCATTTGCTGCTGGCTGGAGCGCTTGCTTCCATTAACCACTTCATCTAATTAGAGGGATTTTTAACTCTTGGTAGCTTTCATGAGCTGAAGTCCAAAGGCTCCTCAGACTGCGGACATCACTGTGGCAACCGGTTATGTTCCTCCTCAACTACACAATCTGTAAATCTGGACAGGGATGTTTCTATGGGTGTCTGGTGGAGCATCTAGCCAGAAGCTGGTATGGACTGGGCTCGCAAGACCTTACGAGACAAGCAAACCAAACACAAGTTCTTCAAAATGAATGTAAAACTCATTTTTTGTTGAGTTTTAGATACCCAAATGAGGAAGGAGAGGCATTGAGTGTTCAGGGTGGGGCAAGGGCCAGAAATAAAACTCCTACCACCCTGTTTACCTCCAGGAGAATGCAAGTGGACAGGAAAACTTGGCCACCTACCAACAGATTTGAACCACAAAGCTCATAACTTCCAGCTGGGGCCTATGTCAGTGGCAGGGCACCGTTGTGTTTGCCTGCTCCCCTACCCTGCAAGCAGCTCTCTCATAGTTTAAGCTGACAGTACTTCTTGGCAAAGCTGGTATGCTAAACTGATTTTTTTTTCCTTTTTTTACCTACCTTGAAAATCCCATCCTCCTACGTAATTACCTGTATTTGTTGAGAAAAATTGCAGTGGAGAAAAGGCTTGTTAGTTTATGGGATAAGAGGGGATAAAACAGGTCTCACAATCGTCGGTCCTTTTGTGTGCACTGGAAGGCTCTTGGCAGAAAGACAGCTGGATTTCCAGTGCAGCAGGGAACCACACTGGCTTCTATTGAAATAATTGGGCACATGCTACAGAAGATTATGCAGTAAAACCTATATGTTACTTTTAAGTGGCTGGGTTTTTGATAATTGCTGTAGGACCATTTATTATGTAAATAATTAGTCCTTCCAGATAAGAAGTAGGATACAATATACATTGGAGAGATTTATGAGAGCTAAAAGGTAACATGCATATATTGGCAGCTGTTTACAGCACTAATTTGTGTGTTTCATTTCATTCCTGAATTTTATTTCAAAAGCTTCAGACAATGCAGGATTGAGAATATGGTGGCTGAAAGCAAAGCAACTGAGAAATGTATTTGAAAAGCCTGCATATGATATCCATTCCTTTTATAAGGAATATTTCCTTTATGACCTCCTCCTGCTTTGTATTTAACATTTCAAAGAACTTTGGGGGACTGTCTGTAGGCTGTGTCTTCATGAAGCCAGTAGCCAAGGATTTAAAGTATTGTCATTGCTGGCCTGAAGCTGAAAACTGCAGGCGGTTTTAATCTCAGGGTAGGGGGGGTGGGTGTTTAAACCCAACCTTTTGTGTTCAGATTAGGCGTGCAGGAGGATAGACTTAAGGGGTGTTAGTGAGAGTTTTTTCATTGGCAGCTCAGTAATAGCATCAGGCTTTGGAAATACTTTTTTCCAGTTCTTTGTTATTTCAGTAATTACTATGTGGTGGGTAGAAATCCATAGGGTTTGTGTTTTTTTAAGTACCACAGCAATGACACAAGGATGTGGGCAATAAAAAGAAGTACTTGTTTTTATAACTTTTTACTCCTTGGACGACTGAGGGCACTTAAATGCCTTCTCGGATAGTCTGTCATTGTTTCAGTCCTGGATGCCTGTRTTCATTTTGTCTTGGTTCCATCAGCTGGGATAATAGTAAGATCCATCTTTGGAGAGGAAGGAAGAAAAAAATGATTTGACACTGGCATCGTGCTCTGACAAGTCTGAAATCTGCCAGTTGGGAAGGTGGATTGCCTGATTTACCTTACACTGTCTGGGAGTTGGAAAGGTTACCACACATTTCCCCCATCAAGAAAAAGATCAAAGGCAAGTCACTGAGCACTTGCATATGGAGTTTCTTTTACTTTCTGTTAGAACCTAAGAAATATTTGTCCTGAGTATTTGTTGATTCCTGGAATAGCTGGGGGTAAAGAGCACTTGAAATTTTTAGGTATGGAAACATGGTGACTCCTTGCAAGAGTTTCTGAGATGAGCACCACAACTAGTAAGATTTACCGCAGTTGGCTTGTGAAGGTATTGAGTTCAGCTCAATAGTGATCAGTTTTAATGAAATCTAAAGACTTTATAGCTCTTCATTTTGTACATGATTCTTTCAAATAGAATTCTAATGCTAGGAARTTTCACTTGCATGTCAATTGTCTCACTTAAGATGTTTGCTTCTTTTGAAAAAGATCTTTTTAGATTTCCAGAAGTATTAAGTGTAAGTGGTTCTCTATGCCTCACAAAAATTCATTATAATATGAAAAGCATTTTGAAAGAAACCTTATCCTATGACAGTGCCATTCACATGCTTTAAAGGATGTAAATACGCTTTTGTGGTGGGAATGAGGAGTATGCTTTTCAGAACTAGAGAGAAGATTTTCTCTTTATTTTTCTAATTTGATTTTAGTTTACTTTTCTTAATTTCACTATTTCAGTTTGGCTATTGCAATGATATTCCTTTGTAGTAAGGGAAATTTTTCTTCATGTTTCACTTGTTCTCAGCCTTGACTCTGGTAGGAAAGTTGTAGGCTGAAAAATTCACACCAGAGACTGCTCTTACATCCAGTGTGACACTCAAGTGCTATGTTAGAAGCATTTCGCTAAGGTGAGGCTTTGGGTGCCGCTCCCTTCTGCTTAGCTCCACAGAGGAGTTAAAGATCTTGCACTGACCTTCAGAACATCTGAGAGGTAACAGTGCTCTGCTGGATTTAAGTCCCTTTTTGTATTTAAAAACAAATGAATTAATAACCAAGCAACCGACAGCCACCCAGTAATATAGAAAGATATATAGAAAAAAGTAGTAGAGCTTCTTGTGGTTGGTACATTCGCTTTAACAGATTGCACTGTTATGTAGGGCGTCACTTAGTAAGACAAAAACTACTTTGTTGGACTAGTCCCCAGCTGAAGAATATAACTTTCTTACTAGGTGATGGGAGAAGTTTGAGACCCAGTGCTATAAAATGTTTTTTCTTGTTCCTCTACTAGAATACAAAAATCTCTGCACTCAGGAGAAATGCTCAGAACAGCTTCTACAGAGAGTCAAGTGCAAGTGGTGCCTGCATAAACCTTCATCTGAACAGGGCAATGGGAAATTGTCTCTGGGTGCACACAGGTGGGTAATGTCAGAGCTTCAAAAGCCAAGCAGAGGGTGGCAACAAGCTGTGGTAACCAGGAACAGGCAGGGTAGCTGTCCCAGGAGTGGAGTGTTCCTTCTGACGGGCGCTACTGTGGCATCAGAAGAGAACAGAGAAGCTCCAGGGTCCCACTGAAAACCAACGACTAAAGAGTACATGGGAACAAACTGACTCTGCAACACTGCGGTCTGGTCCAGAGAACATGCAGGCTGATAGTTTTGCATTGATTTTCCAGAAGCCTTTGGGTCAGGCATGTGTTGAGTCACCTAATTTCTGTCTGTTTATGACTCCTCTCTAGAGTTTTTCCTGCCCAAATACTAGTAAATGCCAATGAGACAGCCTCTGAATCTAAGACTGTAATAAAATATCCAAGAAGTAATTGAATTACTTTTCTGTGAGGTGAGGAATCAGTGCTTTTTCACTCTTGGGTTTGTCTCTTGCTTGCATTCTTTTCAAACTGATGGGTGGGAACCATACATTTTCAGTCCTAAACCACTATTTTGAAAGCCTATTTAATATAGGCAGAGCTTCATACACATATGGAAGTAAATTCATGACAAGAGGTTGTTTACAAAGGGTGGAGTAGCCTATTTTCAGGCCTCCCAACTTTTCTAAGGTTTTTAAGATCTTTGCCTGTTATACATGCTATATATATACATCTATAAAATATACTCACTATATTGCACAGCTGTATAAGCAAGAATTTTGAGAGGGAGCTTAGTACTGGTTGTTCAGCAAATGCTCTGTGGAGTTACAGCAGCTGCTGGGATTTAGTTCCCTTGGTATGCTGCTTCGGTTTTTAGGACTGCCCATCAAATATGTTCATTGTCCCGTTTGCAGACATGCCTGCGGTGCTTTGTTCAGTTTTGTGTATGGCGAGTAATTCTTCTAGACAAGAATTCAGAGTTTAAAACTAATATACTGATAAATAATAGCCATGCAACATGCAAAACAGTGCCCACTTGCTATAGCCAGTGGCTTTCTTTTCTTTCTCAATGGATTTTTCCTTTAAAGGTACCTACTGACATGCAGAATCTGCTCGTTGTTTGTGTTGCTGTAGCACCCAGGAGCTTCACCAGAGCTGAAGGCCTGCTCGTGCTAGGTGCTGTCTTTGCAATCTCATGAGGTGTTACATGAGCATAAAGCAGAAACACAGGCGCAGTGGAGGAATGGGAAGAGGCGCAGAGATGCGTGAATTAGTCTTTAAAAACATAATCTGTAATGGCTTTTACTGCTGGTAGGCTTTATATTGGATACTTACTTCTTGCTTTCTATTTTTTCAACTCCCAAAGCAGAAGGATAGGCTGTCTTTCTGACTTACAGTACAGCTGGCCCCCATATATCAGTATGTTACTTAAATACCAGGGTACTAATGACATGTGACACCAGTGGAAAACAAGAAAGTTGAGGCCAACATTTTTGGCACATCTTTTACTACTGTATCCTTTGGAAGAGCAGCCAGTGAATGAATTGAGTTGCTGTAACTCCACTTCTCCAAGTTTTTGAATACTATTATATGTGAGAGGTTTAATAAATGCTTGACTGTGTGAAAATCTGTGCAGGATTCACGGCTTGCCTCCCTCTCCAGTTAGTTTTGTACACCAAGGAGTTACAAGCCCAGCTTCCATCCGTTTTAACTAACCCGCTTTGAGTCAGTGATAATAGGAGAGGAAAAGTATGCGTCAAAGCGAAGGCTGTGTCCTACAACCTGTGTTCCTTTCGGTATGCTGGTACGTTTTTAGGTAGTCTTGGGTACCCAGATTTAAAACCCTTCTGCATCAATTGTCTTCTGTGCAGAGGAAGCACAAATTCAATCAGAAGGTCTGGCATGAAAAAAAACAGGGGAGCCTTTCTTCTCATAACGGAGGCAGGTTTTTCTTAAAAGTCATGCAAGTTAAAATAAATACCACAGCGCATAAGCGAGCACACAGAAAAATGAATCGGTGAGCTACAGCATGTGCGCAGCAGCAGTACTGCATTCCTGTCATCACACATTCCCAAAGCATAACAGTGAGAGAAATATGATCCAAAACTGGTTTAAGAGGTGCTGTAATTAAGCCAGGATTGCTACCATAGTATAACACAACCTGGTAGCGTTCTGGAGTTAGACTGAAGACTTGCTTGTGATAAGCTCTGAAACATTTTCCTTTTTTTATATTTGGAAGTTTTTTCACTTGTACCTTTGACCTTGGGATTTTTTCTTTCTCTTTTTGGTGGAGTTTCTCAAGTGCTCTCTCCAAGGAGAGAGGGTTGTCTGAGCAAGCCCAACTTCTTCCTTGCCAATAAATCCATTAAGAGAGACTGCCTTATTTTGTGACCTGGACCACAAGCATAGATTACAAGTACTTGGCTTCTCTTGCGTATTTGAGTAACAACAAGTACTAGTGAGAGGCGACAAATTAATAGTGTTAGTGTCAGAAGTCTAAGGGCTGCTGTGAAAGAGGATGTGCTGCATCATGAGTTTTCTGGTTTGTTCTTGCCAGTATATCTGATTACAAAGACCTGTAAGGGAAAACTAGTACCTCCTACAGCCAAGGACAATTGCAGCCTGTTGCCAGACCTCCTTAACCAGTAAGGGATTGCACAAAAACATCTTTTTTAGAGTCTGAGTTCTGCACATTTATTAATACAGAGACACAAGAATCTATGCATGAAAATGGTGAGTTCATGCAGTGGACAAATTTCCCCCTTCATGGATTTATTAATATTAGAAATGCAGGTAATGTATTTTCTCAGGAAGGCTGTTACGCAGAGCTGTAGATCTAATAAAACCATGTATCGCCAAGGCCTGTGATGTTATACCTGAGTTTGGTGTTTTTCCCCAGTTCTTAATTACATTTTTTCCACCTCTTCTCGCACTCAACTTGCCTTTCCCCTCCTCTGCTTTACTGCTTTTCAACTGCTTGTACTACAGGCTTTTTTCCCCTCTTTATTTTCTATTTATTCCTTTCTGCTCTCCCTCTCCCACTTTCATAGGCCCTGCATTTCCTTCCTTGCAGCATCCTACCTCCACTTTTTAAAAAGTTACAGAATTTGATGGTTTTGTTTTCATAGGCCGCAAAATGACCCTCTGCTCCCTGGCCGCTGGTGACTGTGGCCTTTGTTAGGGCAAAGTCTCCCCTGTGTCCCAGTAATACCAGTGCTGTTCATAGTCTTTGTTTCTGAAGCTGGGGACTGGGAAAGGACCCTTATCATAGACCTGCAGAGAGTGAAGCCACAAGGCTTTGTGCCAAGCACTCGGCATCTTGACAGTGTTGGTTCTTCTGGTGGTGTTGGGTGCTTGTCAGACACCAGCTCAGCTGACAGCAATAAAGCGAAGCCCTTTTAATTTCCTCCCTGTGAGGCAGCCAGTTGACTATGTGCAACAGGCAAGGTAGTGACAGGGTAAGGGAGAACCCAGGCTTTCAATGCATGATTTGAGAGACGATGATTTTAGAGGTGTAGCCTGTCTTAGTGAAGAGGGGGATTGCTTTCCTCCTTGCATGTCCTATTATTTTGCCATTTCTATTTTAGTGTTTGGCTTGCATGCTTATTTCATTTGAAAACCTCCTGCAGTCAGTCCCCAAGCCAGTCAAGCTGAGGCGGTAACACCAGCCCACCCTGCTACTGAAGCCTGCTGCTCTCCCCTATGCAAACTTGTTTGTCGTGGGGAGGAAAAAAGAAGTAGCCCTGACTGAAACTTGAAATACCACATTACATGAGAGCAATTACCATATATGCACACGTGCACAAGCACGCATGCACACACACATGCAGAGAAATATATATATACAGATCACCATATTGTATCTTGCTGTGTAATTATTATTTTTCAACTGAGGAAAAATAAGCTATGAAATGGAAGCTGGGACCCTTGAGTTTTAACAGTGTATTTGTCACTGATTTCCTATCCTCTTCTGGGCCAGTTATGTCCTTTTCTTTTTGMCATTTTCCATCAATAAAATGGGAATGGACCTGCTTAGCAACTAATAAGTGAGTGTTTATGAAGATCAAATGCAATAGATATCCTTAGTAATATTTGTTTTTTCACTTTTTAGAAGATAACACAGAAGGTTTTCAGAAGCTAACATTTTGAATTGCTTCTCCAAAAGCCTTCAGGCTCCCTATGAGCTTGGACTGAAGTAGGGTTGTGATTAAAAGCTTGAACACGTAAGAATCCTATGCGATGTCTTAAATGTACCTAAGCCTCTTTTTTTAAATTCATAATGTTAAATCAGTGCCTTTGAAATGTCTGCGGTTATGTTGCCATTTCCTGATAAGGAACTGTTAGGTCAAGAGAGAGGCAGGATGGCTATTTTTGGTTTAGTTCAGACTTTTGCAAATTCTGTATGACCTCTTCATCCAAGCCTCACCTCTCCCTCTAGTAATTCAGGAAAGAGATGGTACCTGTTGGACTTTAAATACCAAATGATAAAAACAAATGCTTATCCAATCCTGAACAAAAAGCTTCTGAATCAATGCTTTCCCTTAGTTAAAAAAACAGCTGGAGGTGAATTAAAAAAAAAAAAAAGGCAAAAAGCTTTGAAACCATCTCCTTTTCATCACTGATAGCAAGTAATCGGATTCCCATCAGTTCAATTCCTGCTTGGAAAAAGTATTTTCCCTTATTCCTAGCAAGCTCCACCAGACTATTTCTACGCTTCTTTTTAGAATTGGGCAAAACTTTACCAGTGTGTCACAGGTAGGCAAAAATATTTGTAAATTAAAGCAGAACTTCCCAGTGGTTTCGGCCAAAGAAAGTCGGTCCTCTTTGCCCCTGTTGGAACTGTCGGATTAAACAGCGTATTTTTATTTATTTCAAACCATGCTTATAAGGGTACTGTATTATTGTTCAGCAAGCAGGTCAGCCATTTGTAGCTGGAAAGTCTTCTTTCCCTACCCTGCTCTAACATTGCCATATGAATCCAGACATGTATTTTCCTTTATTTAAAAAAAAAAGTAATTTAAAATGTCTAAGAATAAAATGTTGTGGGTTTTTTTTTTTTTTTTTAAAGCCCTCAAATTTTAGCTTTCAGTTCATATGAAGAAAATTATTTTATTTCAGTTTGGCCACCGAAGCAAAAAATCAGTTACACTCACAGTTCTAGCACTTTTTCCAAAAAAACCAGCCAAAACTTAAACTTGGTCTATAATTATGTATTTGATTCATCCCAGTAACAACACTTGACTTCAAACAACGCAAGAGCAGGAGGAAACTTGCTCTGAATTCTTCTCTTCAAAGGGAAGAACACTTTCAGATACCATGTCAGAAAACTTTCAGCTGAAACCAAAAAAGATAACTGTGAGAAGACTGAATACAAGGAGTTTTAGCTGACCACAGGAATAACGTCTCATTACTGAGAGGAGGCCCCCAAAATTGCTTTTAAGCAAATCTCCCCACACTTGGGAAGGGAAAGTTGACTTTTCTAGATTGCTTATTTCTCTTCCACTCCCACCCCCTTTTTAATATGAAAATAACTTCTCATAGTTGTAGGAGCAAATTATTATTTGCTCAAAATTATCACACAATGAAAATGCATCGTTACCTGTGCTCAAAACTATAAACCAGTCTGATTCCTACAATCGGTAAGTAGAAGATACCATGTGTTAATCATATGTACTGTATTGCTCTCATGACAATCCCTGCAGGTGTACAATTAAATCGATGAAAACTACTTGAAAGACTTCTGTGTGCTGTCACTGGTTCATTAGTGCACAGCAAATTGCTTAAAAAGCATTGGGATATGCATGCTTTATCTGACAGTTGCAGAACTATCCCTTGTTTTTGATCTGTTACCTGTTAGACTAGCTCTGAGACTAGACTCAAATATTTTTAGTTGGGAATAATTATGCAGGAAGCCAGCATAAGGATCACTGTGGTCTTGTTTGTTCCCCCCCACCCTGCTTTGTTCTGTCTTTCTACTTCATGACCTCATTTTTCCTCCTCATTGCTTATTCCTATTTGTCTCGTCTCAGATTATGCCTCTTGTTCTCATGTCTTTTTTAATGGAACAGATTGATCTCTAGGGCTGTGTCTAGACTAGGAGAAAGGTTGAGTTTAGTTCAGACGTAGGTTAAAGTTAGCTGGCCAGCTATATTCAACCACTTCTTGACAGCTGGAAACGCACAGCCATCGTTCGTTCAACTTTCAGACAGTGGAATGAGAGTTTACGCTCCTGGCTAGAATTTAATTTGCTTTTACATCTGGTAAAACAGGTAGGTTTTTTAGGTTTGACTTAGCTAGGTAGTGCTAACCAATCTAACCCAACCTCAGCCTTCCATGAGAAAAGTTGAACAGTTCTAGAAGTTCTTACAGTTTTTCTGGTCTGAGGGTGAAAACATGCTCTATTATAAGCTTTGCGTAGGTTGATGAGTAAATTGCTAGATGATTAAGTTGCATGATGGAAAATACCTTGTATTTTTATTAGTGGAGCTCTAGGCCATTTTTTTTGCTCATCTTACTTTTTCCTGTTGCTACCAGTATACAAAGTATCAATGGAAACGAGTCGTTCCTGATGGCTTTTCACACAGTTGGAAGGAGCTAAGGCTAATGAGAAAGGACCCCATAGTATTCGATTTTCGACGTTCTTGCTGGGTTTCATTCACATAATCTCTACTTGTGTGAAAGGGATGGCTGCAAATGAAACCCTGAAAGATTCTTCGGTGCGTGTTGCGCCCACAGTAGCAGAGCTGGGTGAGCTGAGATGGGTACTGAAGTGATTAACCCAAAGCTGCGCAGCAAGGCAGCAAAGGGATAATGTCTCAAGGTCTGTTGGCCTTGATGTTCCATTCGTTCACCGACGGTCATCCTTTTACTAGTTCACAACTATTGAAAATTTTCAATTACTGACAAAATTACAGTCCTCTGATTTTCCATGCTCTTAGAAATGTGACACAACCCACTGTAAGAAAGGTTAAATAATTATAAAAATGTAAATATAAGTAATTTATTGGCAACACTTTCAAATCCCTGCATTGCAGTTGCCTCCTCTGGTAACACTGGCACCACCTGATGTCAGGTGTGCTCAAAGCTGACTCGCGGAGGAGGAACCGAGTCCCTTCACGCAGTTTTGGTTAACCGGAGTTCATAAAACCCTGCTCCCCCGGAGTTCATAAAACCCTGCTTCCCCGGCGGCCTGGCCCAGTTCAAGATGGCGCCGTGGGCGCAGAGGCATGTGCCAGTGGGGTGAGAGGGTGGGCGACCTCCTTCCCGCGGGCGAGGTGGGTAGGCCGGGTGTCCTGGATATCCGTGCGGGGCACAGTGTTTTTTTAACGTGGTGGTGTGACTGACCTCCTGGGGAGAGCCGGGAAGCGGCAGCTCTTGAGGCCCTGAGGGGGAAAGAAGGCACCGCTGAGGGAAGATGCGTGGGTGAACCCCGCCGGCTCCACGCAGGGGTGCCCCGGGGATACACATCTCTCCCGGCCCCCTTCCCGCCGCTGTATCCGTTCGCCCCGCGGTTGGCCCGGGGCGGGAGCGGTGCCCGAAGGGGCCGGGAGACGAGGCCCGGCGGGCCTTGCCGCTGTGGCCGCCCTGCCCTTCCCCTCCTTCCCGCCGCTCGGGGCGGTGCGCGCCGCAGCCCCCTCCCCATTGGCTGCCGCGGGCGGCGCCCGGAGCCCGGCGGTGCGGGGTGCCCGGCGCTGCGCACCGCGCTCGGYGCCCGCCTACCCCCGGCCCGGCCCGGCCCCGGCCCCCGCGCTCCCCTGCAAGAGCCACCGCCAGGAAGGAAGGCAGGAAGGACGGAAAGGAGGCGGAGCGGGAGCGGGCGGGAGGGGGCCGGGCCCCCCGCGGCGCACGGGGCTTTGTACGCGGGTGCCTGCGAGCCGGCCCGAGCCCCGGCCGGCGCCGCACGGGGGACCGCGGAGCCCGGCGGGACCCGCAGGCCGCGCCGGGACTAGCATGAGCCCGGGCGGCGGCGCGGCGCCCGGCGCTCCAGCAGCAGCTGCTTGCGGCGCGGCGGGGCGGAGAGCGGGCGGCGGGCGGGCCGGGCAGGCGGGCGGTGCGGCCAGCGGCCTCCCCGGTGGGCTCGCCCCGCGCGCCGGCCGCCCCTAGCGCGGAGCCGGCAGCGGTCGAGCCCCGGGAACAGGCGGGCGAGGGTCGGGGTCGGCCATGGCGAGGCGCGGCGCTGCCGGGGGCCGCGGGCCGCTGCCGGCCGCCCGGGCGCCACGGGCCTGAAGGGGGGCGGTGGCGGCGGGAGGGTCGCGGCTGCTTCCGCCGGTTCCGCGGCCGGGAGAGGCGCCTGCGGGCCGGCCCTCCCTCCTCCTCCTTCTCCTCCTCCTCTCCTTCTCCTCCTCCTCCCGCTGCTCCTCCCGCCGCGCCGGGAGCTGCCGCCTGTCTCCCCAGCGCCGGGCGCGCCGCGGTCGGGGTCGCAACCGGCGGCCGCGGGGTTTTCCTCATTTGTTGGGGCCTTTTGTGTGGCGGCTCACAGTTGGCTAAGCACGGCCGGGCTGAATCGGGGCATTGTTCGGGACCCCCGAGCTCCCACGCCGCACATCTCTCGTCCCCAGCCCCTCCTCCAGCCCCCCCGTTTTTTGCCTGAGAAGCCACATAACGTGCCTTTCCTCCACGCGAATCTGGGAGCTGTAAGCCGGACCGATTGCAAATGAAGTGTAATGCATTGTGGGACGTGTGTAAAATTGGATCATTCGAGGGAAAGAAAAAAAAAAAAGGAAGGGACCTGCGGCTGGCGCCCTAGAAGAGGTAGCGGCGAGATGCGCGCAGGTTGTGCCCCGGCGGTACCCGCGCTAGGCTGATGCCAGGCAGCGCGCATCCGGCGAGCCGCAAGGCCTGACCCATGCTGCGGCGGGAGGATTAGGCTCGGGCATCCTCAGGATGAAGAAGACGCGGAGTACGACCTTGCGGCGGGCCTGGCCTAGCTCCGACTTCTCCGACCGGGCCTCAGACCGCATGAGGTCCCGCAGCGAGAAGGACTACCGGCTGCACAAACACTTCCCACCAGCTTTTATTTCCCAGGCATCACGGGGCTACATGACATCAGGTTTGTAACATAATTTGTGGGTGCGAGAGAGCTTTATTGAGAGGCTGATGCGGGATGTGTGTGTGGCTTTGGGAAGGCTGTGTCGGTGGGTACGGAGAGGAGCCTGTGACCGGGAGTGCAAGTTGTTATGAAAAAAAAAAAAAAAAAAAAAAAAAAAAAAGCATACATCCACCATTTTGTACCTCTGCAAGATTCACAGCAGGGCCCTCGCAATATGGTGTTTATTAGTCGAGTGAAATAAATGCACGAGAGAAACAGTCGCGTCTCTCTGTCGTGGAAGGGCAGATAAAAATGACTGGGTGCGCAGAGCATGGAGCCCTTTGCTCCTTTTGTGCGTAAAAGCATGTGCTGGATATTTACTGCTGCCCCACACATTCCCCTTTTAATGCAGTTAACTCATCGGGCTTTCGTCTTTTTCCGTTTTCAAAAGGAAAAGGATCACCTGTGATTGCAAACACTCTCACCTTGTTACAGGCTCTCCGGGTTTCAGCTGCCTGTTTCTGCAATGGCAAAGCATGCTTTGGTGAAAATGACTGTAAACGTATTTGCATTCTTTATCGGAGATGTAGAAGGAGACCAGACCTGTGTACATGGGGGAATCGTCTGTTGATTGCTTTCAAGGGAGGCCGTAGGGAAATAATGGACACTGCACCAACATGTTTGTGCATGGGAAAGAGAGAGCGCAAACAAAACAAAAAACAGTGCAGGGAAAGGCAGGCATCGGGGAGAGGCTTGGCCTCCGACGGAGTGCTGGTGCAATTTTGGAAAGCCTCAGTACTGTTAATGGAAGCTGCTCCATCCTGAAATGCATCTTAATGGCCTTGGAATTCAGACATTTCATAAACACCCAAAAGAAGACTTGGGAAAATGCTGATGGGGAGGGGGCCGGGGGCAGAAAATCCTGGAGACCTCCTTTGTTGTTCTGCTGCCTGCTTATTGTGATGATTGGACATAACGTTTCATTACTATGATGGCAAATTCCAATTTATCATGAAGGCACGTTTTCCGTCTGAGGCTCAATTTAGGTTGAGTAGGCAGATTCCTTTAAAGGAGAAAAAGAGGGAGAGGGAGAAAACGAAGGTATTTATTATGCATTACTGAAAACGTTTCCAGCTCTGTGCCCTGTCCCCCCCCTATTTCTGCTGCAAAGGTTGAGCCAAAGATTGTGGTTGTCAGTTACATGCTCACTTCCCTATCTCTGGCCCTAATAAACGTATCTCTTCAGTCAGGATTGGTTTCTCATGTTTTAAAAATGTTGCGTGACTGTTCTTTCTCTAACGCCCGAGCACAAGGGAAATAATGTGCATTTTATTGAAAAATCTGCCCGTGTAAGAATATTGTGCTATTTTGGCAATAGCCACTCTGATTTTTCCCTTTCATGGGAAGCCACATATTGAGAGGAAATGACAAGGATAATTTATGCTTGAACAGCTGAAGAAGAGGAGAATGGTGGTGGTGGTGGAGGGGTTGGTTTGTTTTGTTCGTGCTGCAGGACCTGAAGGCAGCTGGAAAGCCAAATCTGTCCGTACTGCAAAGACTTTTGTTGTTCTGCGTGAATGTCCTGATATTCCCACTGTAAGATACGCTGTGTCAGTTCTGTTGAAGTCAGTACTTTAAGGCCTTTCTTTCAGTGTGGAAGCCCATATTTAAAAGAGAAGGAGCTCACATGAACATTTTGTGCCAAGCGGTGTGTTTTTTTGCTTGTTTTTAATTCTTCAGGGAGGCAGTCTGGCTCTGTAAGAGCTTTATCTTGGCAAGATTGGTACAATCCAACCAGGCACTCAAACACCAGCGATCTGCAGAATCATATGTGTCACCCTGCATTTTTTGGCAGATACCTGTGTCATTGGGGTGGGCGGCATAGATTTGTAATCTGCTATAAATGTTTTAAAGTAATCTCCAGACCCCCAGAATACCGTGTTTATGAATATACAGCGCATTGATTTCAACTGCAGTAATTGAAGAAGAAGGACAAATGTCATGTTTAGTTTGAGTAATTTTCTAAAGTTGTTGGGGGGAGAATACGTTGAAAATTAAAATCACCAAATGTTTGGTGGTTTGTTTTTTTTTTTTTTTTTTAAAAACAAACAACAACAACTTAGTAGGCTAAGCTACTAAGCTTCCAGCTAAAGCTGGAAATGCATTTGTTTCCACGTTCATTTATTTTTAAAGGATTAAAAAAATGTCCCTTGTCCACTGCTTTTCCAAATATTAGTTTTGGGAGGAATGGCTACTGTATTAAACACTTCTCACTATTTGAAGGAAACTCTCTTCCTCACAGGAAATCTATAGGAAGTCCTCTGGCGTAAAAGTTGTGGGGATCAGGAATACAAATACATTCTTTGTCACCCAGAATGTTGTAGGGGAGAAAGTGTCCTGAAACACATGGGCTTTTCAGAGGGCTGCATTCTGTTTATCCAACCATTTAACCTCATCACCATTAGCATTGTTGTGGTTCTCTTTTAATTAAATGCTGCATTGTTTGGGATGGGGGTGGAGGGTGGGAAAGAAACCTTGGGGTTTTGCCTCAATTACTCTGCTTAGGGAAACGTGAAAAAGCAGACAGTCAAACGGCCTTCAGTAAGATGCTAAAAAGCTTGAAACGTTAATATTTGAGTATGCCTGAATGGGGCATGGAGAATTGTATATACGTACATTTCTTTCAGCACAGAGAAATACTGAGTAATGGTGTTGCAGTCAATGCCGTGGTGTTTTATTTGGGGAAAATAAAGTCTCTAAGCAGAACCCTGTTTATAATGGAAGTGGAAACCTCATGCTAGAGTGGTGGAGCACACCCAATTTTAAGCAGCCTTTTCAGCAAAACTGAGTAAGGACCAGTTTGATATTTGCTTTATTAGAAGTGGCATTGGTGGCTGGCAGTCACATTTTCAATACTTTGGGAGCAAACTGCCCGTAATTGTAGAAAATTGATGCAGATGCAATTCATTTGAAATTTAAAGATGGTTTGACAGATGAAGGGAGATGGAAGTAAGGAGGGAAAAAAGCAAGGAATTTAGAAAAACATGCATTTTTACTGCTGAATAATCTCTTGATACATGCTATTAAATCGTCTGTACTCCAGGGTTTCTTTAGACCTCCTAGCAACCACTAGGTTCAAAGGCCGTGCAAGGAGTTCATTGTTCATGCGGAATATTAATTTCCCAGTGGAGGACTGACTTGGAGAAAAAACACTGAAAAAGAAAACTACAACAATACAGAGCTTTGACCTTGCGTGAAAGAGATGTTGAAAAGTTTGAATCCAATAAAATTCATAGAGGTTACTGAAAAAGGGGAAATATACTTGAAGTTTTTGATAGATTGCTGCTTAATTGAAGGGAAAATAAAGAAATGGTATGAAACTGCCAAGCAGGATAAAACTTACTGAAGCTTAGGAGAGCTCCAAAAAGTCAGACGAAATAATATGTATAGCTTTTGAAATGTTGGAAGCTTCTTGCTATTTCCCCCCCCCCCCCCCCCCCTCCTAAATAACAAAGGCAAATCCTGGATTTTGTTTTAGCGGAGAGAAGAACTGCACCCTGTGGTTGACCCAGCCATTAAATGTTACCAGAACTGAGTCGCACTCGGGAAAGAAATACTTTTTTCTGCAGCCTTTCTTGAGCTATTTTAATTGAAGATCTTGGTGTTGGAGGTAATGTGTCAGTTTGAGATGGGGGTGGTGTAGGGTAACAGTCTAGCACACGCAGCACGAAGGAGTGTCTGAAGAGCTTTCTACAACGGTAAAAACTAATTCCAGAGCCTGCTTATTTGAAGGTCACCTTCTGAAAAGTTTGCAATTACTTTATTGCTATAAAATTTCCTTGTGGAGGTTTCAGTGCTCCAAAGTTGAAGGGTAAAATTCAGTCTTGGTGTTGCCCTACCGTTGCTGGAGTTTGATGACCAAGTTGAAGCAGAAGGGAAAGGAGAGAAGTATGTAACACTGCTATCCAACTGATGGTATCTGTGTGCAAATTAAAATTTGTAGGAGGAAAAGATATCCTCATTCTCTGTTTCAAGGATGTTTGATGGAAGGTCTAGGACTGCCTCTTCAGCCTGCTTGAACAGTAAGAAGGATCTTGGGAGTCATTTGAACAAATTTGAGAGTCCTGAGTATTTTTTTTTTTTTTTAAGTTTGAACCGCTAACTCTAATAAAAATTAATATTTGGAGATAACCATGCATGATCTGAAGAACTCAGTTTAATGTAATTGAGAAATGACAGATACACGCAAAGCCTTGAAGCTCCTTCAGTTCTGCTGTCCCTTAATTCAGTTATCTAAAGGAATATGTTCTAGCTTGAAAGTAGCTGTATTGTAATTAATATTTAATGGAATAATCAGTATTGCATCACCTTCTTTTTCTCTCAGTGTGGTATTAAGAAACACCTTCCAATTCATCTGCTTAACAGTAATGTGATCTCTGCCTCCCTGAATGCTGAGTAGTTTTAGGCTGTCTCAGACCAGACCCATTAATGGGACAGTAAAAACTGAGAGCGTGTAGATGTCAGTGGCTAGCAGGGCTAGCTCCTGCTCCGTCTCTTTTGCTTCAGCCTGTGCTGACCTGGTGAACCCCAAGGGGGTCACTCTGTTCAGTTACTTCAGGGGCTGTGCTTGCTTTATTGCTTGGGAAGTTGCTCCTGGGCTCACTGTGCCGTCCAGTCCCTTTTGGCCTCTGGGGCGTCCACTTACCTTGACAGAGAAATAGGAACTTTCACTGCACCCTGATCTGGGGAGAGGGTCTAAGTGTGCTCTGTCTTCAGACCACAAACTTGGTCCACGTTTGTGGACCAGTCATTTTTGCACTGTTTCTAGCTCATTTCGTTTTTCCCCCTGGTTTCTTGCTTAAAAGAATACAAAAGACAATCTTCTCTCTCTTCCTTCTGTAGAACCCTGGTTTTCACTCCTGCAGTTGCCTGTGCAGTATTAACTCACATACAGCCCTGTGCCCATGCCTGTGTGTTACGCCACTGTCTCCATGCCTGGTCCTTTCCCACCAGATACCAAGATATTTTCTGCATATCCATGACTTCACTTTTAGACCAAGCTGTGGACAGTGTCCAGTGTACTACTTGTGCATTCAGCTGACCAAACTGCATTTGAGTACCTGTTGTTCTTTCTAGCTGCTGTGACCTATGAGCAAGGGGATCCAGAGTGGCTTTTTTGTTCATGGCATTAGAAGGAAAATCAAAGAGGGATGAATATAAGAAAGAAACAGAAGTCTGTGTGTGTGCGCCTGTCTTACCTAGGCCTGTTCATGGTTCTGTCTCAGTTCAAAGCACTCATCCCTGCAGGGCTAAGTTTCAGGTTATTTTTCCTCCCCAGCCTCTGTCGCTGCTTGCATTCAAAGTCCCCGTGTTCTCTCTGCTGGGTTGCCTGGACCTTTGGCCAGGTCAGGGTGCACAGAGGTGCTCCAGGATCAGGTCACCAAAGGGTGTTGTCTCGTTGGCGTTTGCGCAGAGGTGTCAGTCTGAATCTGAATATGTTTCTAGGTGTGTTTTCCAGTAGTCCTGTGATTGAGGTAATTTGTTACATGCACACTAGACATCATGACAGCCTACTGAAGATACAGGAAGCTCCTCTTTCAAGAATAGACAAGGGTTCAGAACAAACACAGTACTGATTCATAACAAATAGCTCCCAGTCTTTCACAGGTGTAGAAGTTATACTCTGTCTTTGTTGGCAACATTTGATAAACCTGAAGGGTGTTGAATATCTTGCCATTTTGGAATTGAGTAGCAGCCACATCTTTGGAAAAAGCGTTACTTATCGCAAGAGGCTGAAATGTGAGGATTTTGCAGATCGCCTTGGTTTAGCCCAGTGACCTGCTCAGTTGTGAGCAACAATAGGCCTTCATTTGTATGCAGGAGAGTTCATCCCAGAGTAAACTACCATCTTTGTAACATTCTTTGCACAATTTAAAGAGGTATAAGTACAATCAGGTATGAAGACTAAAAAGATGATATTTTGCTAAGCACATTGTAGAAGTCCTCCAAAAATTGGGGGTTTCTTTTCAGTGTTCTGGGGAGCTTCTTTAGTGTGACTCAGCTTCATAACCCGTAGCAGGTTGTAGAATATCTCTGTGAACAGCATTAAAACTGAGTCGACATCCTATCACCTAAACTCTGGGCCATGATTCAAGTAAAGCAGTGCTGAAAAAAATTTTCAGATACAATTACTCTTGGCTCCTCCTGAGCATGCTTTTACCTGGTTGGAAGAGGCCGGACAGTATTAAAGCCATGATCAAAAATTGTCAGCTAATTTAGAACTTGTGTAAGAATTGCTAAATAATACAAGATTAATTGTGGGTTTTTTTCCTTGAAAAGCATGATCCATTACATTATTTTAAATGGTAAAGCTACCATTAAATTATCAAAACCGGATATTTGATGTTTTTGGTGGAGTAGATGTAAATCTGAGCCTAGAAATATGGGTTGCCCTTTGTGAGAAGTATCTAATGAATACTTCATGCAATTCTGCCTAACCATTGGGTTTAATTTTCATCAGAAAAAGGAAAAGGAGTAGTAACCATTAAAACTGAGACCTGAATGCCTGAAGTTAACCAAACACTTTCAGTTATCGGTCTTTTGTTCTAGGTAGATTAAATATGAGGACAGGAAGCAGAAACGAGGGTTAAAAGCTTCTCTAAAAGTCTCAGGAAACTGTGCTTCTGTTCTTGTCCTTACAATAATTTTTGATATCAAGGCCAATGGCAACCAGAGTAGTCCTAGGGAAAATGCTTGAATATTGAAGCTGCAAAACTCTCTCAAACCAGCATTTGTTGCTCCCAAGTGACTGCCTGTAGCTATGAGGGGGGTATGAAAGTTGTTTATAGCTACTGGCTTGCTTTTTTCAGCACATTTATCGAGTTGGCTGCTCTACTGATGCTGTTTTGTATCTCACTCTTGGATGACATATAGGTGCTGGAATTATCTTGCTCAGATAGACTCGGGGGGGGGAAGAAAAAAGGAAGACCTGGCTTTACAGGAAGCATATTTGGGCGTGCAGCATGGTGGAGGGGGTAGAGCAGTTTGGTTTAGACAGAACCCTGGGCTTTATTGGCAGCTTTTAAGCAGTCTGCAAAAGGTAACTGAAAAAGAAAACTTGATTTTCAACAGGCTTGAATTCATTATAAAAAGGATAGCAAGTTTCCCTTTTCCTTCCTCCAAAGAGAGGTTAAAATCACTGGGTTTGAAAGTCAGGAGGTGAGGGAGGTGTTCCCAGTTGTGTCAGTGGTTATCTTTGTTTTCCTGGGCACTTTAACTGTTTCTGCAGTTCCCTACACTTAGATTGTAATCTGTTCAGTAGGAGAACTGTCTCCTTTATTTTGTACTGTAATATTGCCAATCACAAAAAAGGTCCTATCTCAATCCAGGCCTTGAACTGGTAACAGTGGGTGAGAATGAATATTCAAAAATAGGTGTATTCAGTGTGAACAGAGCAGTCCTCATTCTGCAAGTGAAATCCTGCGTTCAGATCAACCTTTGGACGCCACAGCGTTCATAAGAATTTTCCATCTCACCTTCCTGCAAGCTGAAAAAGAAAGCCTGTTTATAATACCAGCAGTAAATGACGTGGAATGATTGTTACTCAGTACTGTTACCACTTCTACCTTGTCAACCAACTCCTCACAACCCAAAGATAGCTCTGTTTTTCATCAAATTGTAAATGATGTGATTCCTGTAATTTTTGAAGTATAGGAGTGGTTCTTGTTACTTCAGCGGGAAATGCTATTTGCAGGAGGTAGCTACAAATGCACAATTTATTAGAAATTTCAAGTTGTGGTGTTGAAAAACAGATCTCGATGGTTTTATTGGATCTGATAGCAAAAGACAGAAGAGGAAGAATGAACAATTTATTTGAGGAACTCTTTTAATTTGTGGACTTTATGTGGACCTATGATTCTTGAGGGTGGGAGTGGCCTGCATATTGCACATGGATTTCGGGTGTTGTGAAAAAGAGTGAATGAGAAGTTGATCGTATTTATACTAGGTCTTTTTATTTAATGAAAGTAGCAAGAAGAGAGACAGCAGAGGCATCTTGCAAGTCTTTCATTTTGTATCTGTCTTGTAAAGTTACTCCTAACTTTTGTTTCTCTGTGATCCATTGGAGGTATTGGTGGCTAGGCAGTACATTGCATGCTTTAGCTTTCAGCTGAAACAATTAAGCAGTAACTGCTTCTGTTTAGCAGTTTTTCTTTACGAAAGTTGTCCAGAGAGCCTAGATGAACTGTAGCCCTCTCTCTTCCTTATGCCTTATGGACCAGGGATTTTATTTTGAAAAGTATGTCTAACATTAGAGTAGAACAGACTCCTGGACACTAATTGTCATCTTCCCAAACGTGATGGAGAATGCAGCTGCAGTTTGGCTGGGATGCTGGAGCTGAAGCAATATGAGAATCTCTTCTTGAGTTTGGGCACTCTCCTCAGTGTGGTATGTGTGTCCATGAAGCATCTCGTGCACGCGTTCTTGAGGTGCCGAGCAGAAATCTGCATTTAGTGATCCCAGAACACCTTTTCCAGCTACTATTTTCTTTCCCAGCTGTATTGTTTTAAAAAAAAAAAAGAATGGCCCTTTGTAGTGAATTTGACCTCAACATTTTGAGGCCCGAAGGGTATAATAGACAATTCAGAAATGCTTACTTAATGTGGCCTGGAAAAGGCAAAGTTCAGTATGAAAGCTGAGTTATCACAACACAGGAAGCTGTGCTGGGAGAACCTAGATTATATAAACTAGTTTTCTTGCCCATTTGTGTTCTTTTAATTTCCACCATAATTTCCTATGAATTTCCTGTTGATGACCTGTGACCTAGTTTCAGAAGATGAACTTCTGACCACATGTGATAACATTTTAGGTGCCATAAATTGTACCATTTATCTTATAAGCCAGTAAAGATGATGTACTAAATTTCATTGTGGTACTTAACTTTGCCTCTTAAATTTTCACAGCATTTTAGAGCAAAGTACCATTCTTCATTTTCGTAGGATGTTCCAAATTCTGCTCTCCTGAGAATTTACATTCTTGGATCATACAGTGACCTTGTTTTACTGCACGTAAGCCTTAAACTAAATATTTTTTTAAACAGGGTGAAACGGAAATATTTTTTTACAAGGTTTTCTTAAGATTTGTGTGCTTTTAGGTGTAAATGCTGCATGGCCGGCTGGGTGAGTGGAGGGAACAAAAACTTCAGAGGAAAAGGTTTATTGGCTTTAACATTAAGTTTGAAACAGCTGCAACCCCCATGTGTAAATTGGGCATGTCTGCAGCATATCTCTCTTGAGAGACGGAGGGCAGATACCACTGGCCATGGAAAGTTCACCCAAGGCCCAAGTGGTCCCTCAGCCTCTGGTGTTAACTTCAGGGCAGGTTTACTGACGCAGAGACGGGATCACAGGTGGGAGCAGCATGGCTCGCTGCTGTTTCTCCGTGCGCTGACTCCCTCCCTTTGCACTAGTCCAGTCCAAAATTATGAACAAAGGAAATCCATCTTTGGGGAGTATTTAGGGGTTTGTAATATGTTACTAGGTCTTTAGTCTCTGCTTTCATTGTGCATGGATGTAGTTACTTTCTTGCTCTTTAGATACAAATGTTTTACAGTTGTACATGTTATATCGGTTTGTGATGGAAATGATGAAAAATCTTAGGGAAATTATGGGGAGTGGTATATATGTATATACTTAGTCAATAGGATCATTGTATGGAAGTACTGCAAGACCAGGGCTCAGTGAAAATCATTTGGGCTTCTATGTAGGACAGGTGTCCTTCCATAGGCATTGAATTTCAGGAGTGAAATCTTGAAATCATATTTGTGTGGGATGTCTGCATAAGAATGGATCTGGTTGGAATATTTTCACAGAACACAGAAGCAAAAAATGGTTTTCTGCATTTTTTTCCAGCCAGCTCTAATGAAGTCTCAGTTTCTGAACAACTTTTTAGAACTTCTCTGGAAAGAGATATAGCCATCTTTAAATGAAACATTTTGCAGATTTTTTTTTTTTTTTTTTTTCTTTCTTCCCTAAAATCACGAGGCGTTTTCCTTTGAGTCAATCTTAGGTTCAGTCTGTATAATTATTTTAATTGCAGAAATATTCTCCAGTAACCGTGAGTGTAAAATTAAGGCATCTTTTGGAAACCTCATTTTAAAAACCACGATCTTAACTACCTCTTTTCACAAGAGAGTGAAGTAGCTATGTGAGGTATTGTTTATTTTAGAGCTATGTGCAATAACTTTTCATCAGATACGTGGTCTGCCGTATTGCCCTGTGCAGCACAGTAAAGCATAGTTTATGTAAGTTTATTAAATTTTATATGTTGCAAACCTGTGCTCTGTGTGTGTGTGCTCATGGTTATACATGAGAATGCATGCTAAGTCCCCAAGGGTCCAATTCTGTCCTTTAGTGGGAAAAGTGCACAAATTTTTGGTTGACTGTTCAGGTAGGAAACCTTAACTCCCAGCAGTGCTGCTTCCCTCAACAATGCATGTACCCGTCTCTCTTGCACATGTTCTTTGCCTACATCAGGGAATTGTAAAGGCTGAGGAGGGCACAGCTGTAACTGCTGAGTAATGCTCCCTTTTAATTGAAGTCTGCCTTTGAATAAGGCCATAGATTGGACAGCTGGAGAAACTGGGGCAGGCTTACCAGAAACAAGGGTGGGTGTGATGGCAATGAACAAAAAGAGGAGTCGTGGGCGGAGTTGCTGTTCTGCCAGAGCAGGCTTGTGTTCTTGCGTCCTGGCCACGAGAAGTATGCTTCCCCAGCTCACCCTTAGATTTCAATTTAAGTCATTTAGCTTGCTGGATTTAAATCAGGACCATCGCTCCTTCACTTGTGTGTCTCTGAGCTCCTTTCAAAGGCTAATAATTGCTACAACTTTTTTTCTGCCTACCAGATGATAATCTCTTTCAGTTTTCATCCCAGTGCTGATTGTTCCAAATAGAGCCACAGGCACACAGCAATACAGTGCACTCAGCTTTTCCTGGTTATCCCTTTTTATCCTAACAGTGTTCCCTTTTTCACATCTTCAAGAAATGTACTAAAGTAAAATGAAGTGTTTCACTGTAGCTTGCATTTAGAGTTAAATCATGAAAAGGTAAGTTAAAAAAGTTGAGGAAAAAAGCTTTACCCGCCTGTGTCATTGTAATTTATTCACTAGTTAATGGAGCAGTTGAATAGGACGGTGTATTTCAAGCAATGAGAAAGCGTACAAAATGATGTCGATGTTGGATTTTACTCATGGGTTGGTGTCACACCAAGCCCTGTCAATGCTAGGTGTGGCAAAATTGTCTGGCAGCACAGCTGCCCTTGGGAACTGTCATTTTATCTCTGGTAGCAAATTAGCTTCAAACCCAACTTCTCAGATCAGAGCATTTGACCTGTGTTTTGTACTCCTAAATGGATGTGTGTATGTGATTGCTGTGCATAACATTGGGAGGGCTATTTTGTTACGGGGGACCGGCAAGGAGAAAAAAAAAAAAAATCTAAAAACTGCTCTGGTATACATTGCCATGCAATGACAGTTTTTGATGACAGTTTTCCAGCAAGAGCTGGAAGGAGTATGTGAAATTTTCCTTTTTGTACGACAAGTGAGAACTTAAGAGTGGACATGCCAGTTAAGACAGGTCTGTCTTGCCCACTATGCTGTGTCCAACTATGACCACAAACAGGTGCCCAGGGAAGGGGAAGAAGAGAGCAAGTGCGTGTGGTACTTCCCTGGCATGCTTCTCTTGCCTCCAGCTGTTTCAGGCAACATGGTTTGTTTAGTAATCCTCAACAGGTTTCTCTTGCAGGTATATTCTGTGGTACCTGGGGGAATATTAGGGGAGTGACAACTGCTCACCTTGTATATGAGGAGCTGCCCTGTGGCAGCCCCGAGTTGCGTGCATTAGGTCTCATCCTGTCCTGTTTTGCACCATTTCTTGCTAATGCGGAATATACACCCATGTGAAGAAGGTTTTGACGCTCTTGGTATTTTTGGTGGTGGAGGAGCAGTGGATCAGCTGTTAGGTCAAGAGACAACATCAATCCYCTCTCTCCAAATACAACACACACAAATTCCAGATTCCTGTAACTGGGATATTAATAGTATTCACATCATCACACGTTCTCGATTTACATAAGATAGGTTGTAAAATCACGAATGAAGCATTTGTTAATTATTTCTGTAATTCCACTTATTCCTTCTTTCACTTAGTTTTATTCCCTTAGTTCCTCCCTTTCCTTCCCCTCTGAATCCTGGGCGTCATGAGCCGTCTCATCTTGAAGGTGACACATGCCTAGATTCCAAAAGTGTCAACTCCTGATTCACGTTGCAAGCAGGATCTGGTGCCAAGGCATTAGTTGTTTCCAAGTCTTCCACTTATTAATCAGGCAGAACTGCTGTTTCAAGACAGAGTTGTCCTGAGAAAATACTGCAGAAGTGGATCCTTATGTTTCATGTCTCCAACGTATCCCCTTTCCTTATTTTGGAGGCGTTGGCTGGCTCACAAGATTAATCTTGGTTGAGAGGTAATTGTTCAGCTAATAGCTAAAGGCCATAACTTTCCAGCATGGCTTCCTGAGCTTGTGATGCGTTGGGTGTCTCAGTGAAAGCGCTGGTTTTCGCAGGAGCCAAATGTTCAACGGCCCTGAAGGCTGGTAAATTGGGCTGTGAAGGTTTCAAAATCCACATATCTGGATTTGCATCTGGGCCTGAACTGACCCCATCCATGTGCTCAGCAAATAGGCTGCCTTTGAAAACACTGACAGAGCGTAGAGCTGGGTACCTGTCCAGTCGCCATCATCTCTCTGCAGAGCTGCTTGAAACATCCATCAAACTTATGTCCCCAAGCCCTATCAATTCATAGACCAGCATCATAGAGATGCGTTTTCTGAAATAGATTTCAGGTGTGTTGTGTAAATGTGGATGGAGACGACTGCGCGTGGTGGTTCTTCCAGTGATGCTCTGTGTGCGCCGCGCATGGTCCAGCCCTCCCAAGGGACGTTGTATGCACATTCAGTGACGCTCATGGGAATCATCTTCTTGCTGTGTATGTACAAAATAACTTTACTGCGCATGCTGAGTGGTATAATGTATTTATATAGGTTATATATAATTTTACCTTACGTTCTTTTTAAGACTGCTCTCTTTAATCTCCACCCTTCTGCTGAAGTTTTTGCATTTGACTTGTTAATATAGCATCAGAGCACATCCATTTCATATATTCTATTTGGGGAGACTATATTGTATACCAGCGTGAGTGTATTTTGTTTATACTTTGTGTACAACCGCAGGTGTTTAATTTAGATGTGCATGCTGTTTGTAATTGATGTTTCAGATGTGTTCCCTAGCAAGATTAAAATATAAACATTGGAAAAACAACGTGAATGGTAGAAAACATAGGATGCAAAACAGTAAAAATGATAGAAAAGTGATGAAATCTTAGTAATAGACTTCAGTTTAAAAAAATTTAAGAATTCACTCTTGACAATCTTTGAATTTCTCACTTTGATTCATCTGCAGAAGTGGTGTTAATCACTGTTGTAGCACTGAGATTCTCACAGGAGATTTTTTTTTTTTTTTTTTGGTCCACTCCAGTCCATGATCTAATCTAACTGTCTAGTGGGTGCTTAATCAAAATAACTCCAAAGTAGATGATTTTTACAGTCTGAAGTTACTATTACGTATTAAAAAATTCAGCATTTTAAATTCTAGTGCAGAATAAGAGCATATCAGATGTTCCTTACAGGATCTAAAGCCTTTATTTTGTGAACTCTTGTGTACAAAGTGTGTACAAGCAAAGGTCAAATGTTAAATGTTTAATTTGGCTTCTCTAATTGTAGGATTATTGAAAATGACCTGATAGACCATGGGGTCAGATTCTTCTTTATACGCCAGTGCAATTCTATTGATTTTTAACTGAGTTGTTACTAGTTTATTGTAGTGTGAGAGCAAAAGCAAGGCCATTGCTGGCAAAAGTAGAATAATTTCTCTAGACGGAGAGCCAGGCAACAAAATTGGACTTCACTTGATGACGGTCAGGGAAGACCAAGGATCATTTGCAGTATGAAATTCAGCACTCGTTAGTCCTCCATTTCTTAGTGGTGTTGATTTATTCCTAATTGCCTGATTTAAAGGGGTATGTTCACACTCACATTGAATAATACCGTATCTTTGCAGTAGTGTCATTGAAATGAACAGCGTTACTGCTGTGACAGCAGTGAGCTCAGTCTGGTCTTGCATGTGCAGGTAGGCTGGTGATCCCCTGCTTGCATGAGGGACAAAAGGGGACCTAGAGCTCTTGGTGCTCAGGTGGAGGCAAAGGAGAAGACCCTGGGGCACTTATGTCAAAAGCATGTAGGTGAGGGAAGGGGAAGAACTGGAGCCTAAAGCAGTTATTGCTGAGTATTACTTGCAGGTAATCCTAAAATCAGGGCAAGGTGCCAGATTTTGTGGTAAGATGTCATACCTTGCTGAAACATGCTATGATGTGACACCATAGAGTTTGCCTTTCCCTCCTGTGATCCTGAGCTGCACCTTGCTGTCATTGCAATATGATAGTCCCTCCCCTTGATTTTACTGGTAGTTTGGAGGGCAGGGAGTTAGACCAGAGGCTGGCATTTCAGTGAAGCAAGAGTGAAGCAGGAGGTAAACTCATGTGTTCAAAGGGAGATTTCTCTGAGTGGAGGCTGCAGGGCTCCCCCCAGTAGTTACTCACAGCTAGCTATTAAAGTGAAGAAAACCAGGAAGTTTTTGTGAGCTGTGTTTTCCCATCACTTCCTKGCACAGAGCTTCTCTCCCTTGTGGGTACTCTGATGTCTCCTTGTATGGCTGAGCTTTGGCTTCAGTCTTTCCCCAGTAGACCTTGTGATGGGTCACCAAAACTTGTGGGGACATAAGACCTTTGAGACTGCTCCCCCACTGTCAAATTTGTTTGATACTGTCCAAGAGTTACGATGTGGAAGAACTGATAGTGCAGGGCTAAGAGAGATAGTAGTGTCACACCACACGTTCCATTATGAAACCAGACCAAAAAAAAGTCTATAAACAGGTCTCAAAAAAATAAATGGGGACCCTAACTTCAGAGTATTTAATTTACTTAATAGTTAGATTATGGAAAAAACTACTGTTAGGTAAACCCAAAGCATTTTATTAAAAGCAAAAGGTTTGTCTTGTTAATTGCAATTTCAGGGCTCTTCAYGAACAAATTCTTTTAACATTTCCCCCCTGCCTCTTCAGCAGTGAAAAGGAATAAGCTGGGTGACTGCTGGAAACCTGTAGGCTATGCTGTCTCTTGCAAAGCATAACTGCCCCATTGGTACTGTGGGGTAAGATAATTTATTTAATTCGTCATCAAGGGAAACCCTGGATGTGTAAATATGAAAGGAGTGGGCCACAAATAAAGTTGGAATATTGAGCAGCATTTCATAACTCTGAAAGAAAATATATCAAGTGCAGCGTTAGCAAATGTTTATATAAAACATGCTACGGTGTTACATTGAACAATTATACCTCTCTTATCTCAGGCACTTATCTCTAGCTAAAGCCAAGTGGCTTGCAGGTTTAAATTGCTCAGTATTTCTGAAGTCAGTGTGGTAATGAAATATGCTAAGCAGCTGGGTTTTATGTGTGAGCGTTTTGGGTATTTTTTTTGGCCTGAATATTTTATCTTTGAAGACACAAAAATAATGTAGTCAGAAGCAAAAGGCAAAAGTCTAATGAGTTTAATTGCAAAGGCCTGATGTTCATAGTTGCATTTATACCTTCTTTTTAGCATTTGCATCTCAACTTTTTGGAAGTCTTTTGTATAGAAATATTTATATTATATGAGGGCAAATCCTAAGGCCCCCCCTCTTGTCACCACTTTCACAGTCACAGAGGGCTCTGATGACAGCAGGGTTGCTGTTCCCGTGGTCAGGGGCAGGGTGGTGGGACTCTTAAGACCCCTTGCACAAGGAGCCGATGACCTGCCACCAAGCCTGTCTGACCAGGCATTTGTGAATGGATGGGAATAGTGTAAGCTAATTTGTTGGAAGTCTCATGGCTCCTGCTCTGTTGTATACTTGTGAAAGCTGCCTGAAACCAGCTCAGAGCAGCAGCAAGGATATAATGAGGCATGGCTTGATTTTAGAGATCTAGAAATCATAGTTATGCCCAGATCTTTCTTGGTGCTTGTGGGTTCGTTGTGTGGTTTTTGTTCTGTGAAGAGCAAAAGGCACAACCTGCTTTTGTAGCTTGTGTTCAGATGAGAAGTTCGTGTCTGCTGTATAGTTAAAAATGGCAGAGATTTTTTTTCTTTTAGTGTGTGAACGAGAAAAGTTGGGATCTTATGTTGCTTGTACTCACTTCCGTGATTATAGAAGATAATATCATCTCTTGTTTGCAACGACATCTCCACTGTGATTGCAATTATAGTTTACGTGGAGGATTGACATTAGGGAACAAATTAATACTGGGTTTATAGCTTTTCTTAGGGTAGTTCATCAGACRAGACCAGCTAGCTCTTTATGTAACATTAGCAAATGCTCTGTGGCTCACTAGTAGAGCAAGCCTCAGAAATAATGTGGTCTGACTTTGGAGGTCAAAGGTGGGATGTGGTTTCTCATGGTTCGCAAAGCATCAGCAGCACAGAACAAGTGGAGGTGTGGTTTTTATGGTCTTAACGGTAAGCACACATGCTTTTAAGTGGTTTCTTTTTGATTTCAAATCTAGCACTCCTAAAATTCCTGTGCTTCTCATCTTGACTAATCAAAGGTTAACTTTTTTTCCCTTCCATTACCTCTCACTCTCGTCACTCTTCCCTTTCACTCCCCACATTGCAGATGGGAATAAATAGAAAGTTCAGTGTCAGAATTCTTAAATTTTACTCTGTATTGGGACCAGTGAAGCCAAAGAAGCAGGTACTTCTTTATAGTTAAAGAGACAGGGAACCCAGCAACTCGGTGGTATTTAGGTGCTCATGCTGGTCCATAGCCTCTTAACATCTTCCATGTCTAGCAGTATTTTGCCAGCTTCCATGTTGCGATTTTTACTACCCTTCTAGCCTTGCCTCTCCAGGCATTGGTCAAGTGGACCTCAGGTCCAATATGACATTTTAGAAATTTTGATCATGCCTCTGGCTCTTGAAAGAAACAGCTTAGCATCAGTTTTACAAAGGGGAGTTGAGTCTGCCTGGAAGGAGCCGAGTTGTGGTACTTAGAGGAGCAGCCAGACAAGTGAGAGTGGAGAAATAGCTCAGGAACCCTGAAGCCGAAAGTACTGACGTGTCAAGGGATTTATAAGCTGTGTTTTTGCAGGATTTATAGCCATTTTTTCTCAAAATGTCACTGACAAACCTTCCTCACACAGAGGAAACAAGTTATATTTCAAAGATTGTGTCACCAAGAGAAAGAGAGTGCATTTTTATTTATTTCCTTTATTGATATCTTAAGGTGTCCTCTAAAATACCTTCAAACATCTCAGGATCGTCGGTGTCCTGACAGTGAATGGCTCTATTCTGAGTTATTTCCAAAATAAAGCTTTTACCTCTTCCTGTGCGCTTTGCCAGCAACTTTCAGATAGTTTCCAGTGACGTTTGTAGGAAGTTTGACCTGTAAAATGTCAGCAAGTATGAGGAGAATTTCAGAAAACCAGATTAAGCCACTGACTCTGAGCTACCAGCACATCTGCTTTACCTCTGGTTCGCTCAGGTGAGAGCTCATCTGTGCAGCAGCGAGACATTTTTGCTCCTCACTTTTACCCTGACACCCTCCTGCCTTTATTTCACCCTCACCTCTTCTGGGCTCTCTGCCCCCAGCTGGTGACCCTGCTTTCTGGAAAGGTCGCTTCCCACAGCTTTGCTTTCTGCTATATCATTTAGGCAGAGCTTGAAGTACAAGGCTTTGAAGGTTTCAGGAAAGCAAGACCAGGTTTGTTTTTACAAGGGAATTGAAACAGAGCTCTGACTAATCAACATAAGCAACATATCAAGACGTATTGAATTTTGGGGTACAAGCGATTGCTCTTCAAGTTACTTACTGTGAATATTAAAGTACTGTAACTGGAGAGAGAATATTTATGATTTTTTTTATTATTAGGTGGTGTGTATATATGTGTTGTCTCTATCTGGATACATTTACATGCACCCAAAAGTAGTGGTACTCCCCTCGCTCCTAGTCAGGATGTTTTATTGGGATCTGTATGGTGCATTCAGGCCAAGTTTAATGCAAGTCAGTAAACATGGCAACAAGAAGCCATAGTAAATTGGATATATTTTGAGTTTCTTCTGCTACCTTTTGCTAAAAAAAAAAAAAGCTTAATTTAAAAATGAAAACCAAATATTGTGCACTGCTCATTGGCAGGGCTTGTTTTGTTATTTGTGGGTAAGTTGTTTGTTGTTTTTGCTGTTCTGAAGCCTTAGTGTTGGGGGGGAGATAAGGTAATTGTGTTTATTTTTTGCATGAGCAGTGTGATATTTTGGCTTCGAAGGTGACAGTGTTATGTTGAAATAACAGTTTAAAACTATTTAGAGGCAAATGCATGTTTGTTGTGTAAAAGTCACTAGCTGACAACTGTAGTAGAATGGTCTTGAATTTGTTTACCTAACTTTATATAGTAGGTAGCAAAGAAACTTCATCCCAGAAATATAAATTCAGGTGTTAAATGATCTGGGATGCTACCTTTCCCCCATTCTTAAGCCACTCATTAAAAAGAATGAAAAGAAAAAAAGAAACTAAGAGTTAAGGTTGAAATACTCTGACTTTCAATCTAGTCATTCTTCTGTGCAAAAAAAATCATGTGGCTCACTTACGTTGCCCTTATATTCCAGTGGTAAGAGTACTTGTTCCAATTCAGAGCATTCAGGATTTTAAAGTAGTTTAGTCAGACTTTTATATTTGAACTAAAATAAATAGGCATATGGCAAGTGGAAGAACATGTAATCACTCTGCTGCCTCAGAATTCTTTTGAGGTCAAGAATTTGAAAACAGGAACCTATGGTGCGGCTTGTGAACACAATAGGAACAACTGGTGCTCAGCACTTTTGAAAATGAGGTCACTTTATTCTTGGTTGAAATGTGCAAAATGGGTCATCTGGGCATAGGCTTAAGACAAAGGCTAAGCACGTGGCCATTTATAACCAGGTTGTCCACATTGCCAGAACTAGTTGGTTAAAAGGATTCAGTTAAACAAGGAAACACTGGGATAGGTCTGCATTTTTCCCAACTTCTGGAAGCATAGCTCCCACTAGGAAAATAAATCGCTGCCATATATTTTCAAAGATCTGCTCATCCTAAGGATGACATCATCCATATTTTCCACAGTCACCCCTCCCTCTTGTGCCTTTCTGCTCGTCCTTCACATAACCTACTTTAGGAAACACTGTGCTATTGTACAGTCCTTGGGAACGCTGCCTGTCCACCAGTCTCAGCCCTGGGACTTCCCTGGTCCTGCCAACAAAACAAAGGAGAAAATCCCAAACATGCACAAAACCCATAGCATCATCAGCAAAATCTAAAGATGCGTTAGGAAAGATAATAAGAACTCTACTTAGATTTGACTGTTGAGTTTTCATTATTAATATTCTGCTCAAAATATACATAAGTTGATAGCATTAATTCCCAGATTCTGCACTTTTGGTTAATTGAGCTGCTGTTGCTAACACATCCAAGGTGACGGTACGAGTCACAGGATACAGGTATGTCAGAGTTTGCAAATTTGAGACCCGATATTGATTGCTGTTGACTGTTGCATGACATGCATCAGAAGTTTAGCATGAGAACTGATACGTATTTTCAATAGGAGTGTGCAGGTCTTGGATTCCAGACCCTGCCCCCGGTCATCCCAGAGGCCGGTACAAATTGGCATCCGATTGAACATCTACATACTGGCGGGTCAAGATCATAGGAAAATTCAGATTGGAAGGGATCTCAGGTGTTTATATTCCAAACTCTTCCTTGTGAATACAAGCCATTCCTCTCAAGTGGAGTTGAATATTTGTGCATAAACAATGCTTTTTAAATTAAATTGTCAGTTTAGTTGGGGAATAGTACATGCAAATCACACTGGCCTTAAGCAAAAGCTTGTGAAGCCCATGCTAAAATAAACTGCACCCCTAATTCAAGGACCACCCATTTTTGTCATTAATGATCTTAGAAGTGTATTTAATTAATCTGGGCCCATTTTATGCCATTTCTTGCTTTAATTGCAAAAATACTGGTTTTGTTGATTACACAATACTTCTGTATTATTGTTCTCATTTTTTTTGAGCAATTTTGTGTCCAGTTGATGGAATGACCCAAGAAAGTATGTAGTGACATTATCAAGAATAAACAAAGCAGAAGGAAAAAGACCTGTTCTCAAACCCTGTGCGTTTTGCCTTCTGAGGTGGACCTGTGCTAGAGTTAGCCAGGGCTGTATCTCATATCTAGCACCAGGTTTCAGATGTGCCTATGAGAATGGCTCTTGTTATTTTATTATTATTGTAAATTCAATTTACTGAGACAGGCTTGGTGATTACCTTCATACAAGTGAGGTAATTTGGCCATCTAAACCAAGCTTATATTTTGGCTAGTTTTTAACAAGAGCTGTCAAAAAGAGCTTGGAGGAAGAAGACAAAGTGGTGATAGCAGCAGTGCAATGAATTCTGGACTGGAAAAGCACAATAATAGGAGGCAGCTCTGTGGTTGGCAAAGCTGACCAAAGCTGACGTGGTTGGCCAGGGCTGAGCTGGGATACTGGCAGACACTGTTGCAGAACACAGTGTTGCTTGTACAACATGTTTGTTGTATGTTTGGTTTTGAAAAGTGTTTCACTTCGATCGAAGAAACTTTCATTGAACTATGTATACGATGTGGTAAGTATTCAGTGGCAAATAAGTAGTTAATATGAAGATGCATAATGGTTTGCTGGTTTTGGCTTTTTTTTTTTTCCCTTTCTCTGTTACAAGGTCTTGGATATCTTTCAGCAGTCAGAAATAGTATCTTGTGATACCAGTGGCTTCACTACTTTCAGTTTCACCGGTAGAGGAAAGCACTTAAAAAGCAAAGCATAAGATTCCCACAGTGTCTTTCTGTTTCCAAGGTTTGCCTTGGATGAATTGCTGCACTGAAGAGTGATTAATCACTAGCCGGGACATGGAACAAGGGTGGCTGGCATACCAGACAGAAGCAAAATTGTCTGCTGGATGCCCAGATGAATGGGCTGTGTCTGGAGGAGCAGCGGTGGTGTCTGTCTTGTTTTCATGTCATGAATTGTGTCTCCCTTTTGACTTCATCGCAAGTTCCAGTAGATGGTTTTCGGGTCATGAGGGAGGCTGCCCCAGCTTTTGCAATCACTGTAATTGATTCTTGCTTTGCAGAAGTATTTAAAGGGTAACAGTAGTATTTACTAGTCATTCCACAGTGCATTTTGTATTTAATTTCATCTTCAGTTGAAACTGTTGCTGGACTAATAAATACAACAGTTTGTAAGTTATTTCTCTAGGATTTCACATGTAGTCATTTCCGTCCTTGCAGGAGTTGCATGCTAAAGAAGCTGCGTATGGTGTAGATCCCGTTTAGAAAAGAACCGTTTCTGGCATCCCTGCAGTATCTTTTACGTGGCCATGTTTTTCTTTCTTACTCAGAGCTGAAAGATTTGTGCATGTGTTATATGAATAAAACTGTTTGTGTGCCCTATAATAATGCAGCAGTGATTTTGGAACTTTGTATCGCGTTACACGTTTCCCTTGAAGTGGGTAGTTTTCTTTTCAACTGTTTGCACAGCCAAGACTTGAAATCAACCCTCTGTCAAAGTGTAAATATCAGTACGGGTAGGTTGCAAGCCAGTTCTAGTTGTGCTTTAAATACAGTCATTGAGAACATTTAGACTGGATGTGGCCCCTTAATGCGGAGCAAGAGGAATAGAGGGGTAGCTCTTTAAGCCCCTGATCTGCCTGGGGGAAAACTGTCCTCAGCGCAGAGACTGGAAGGCAATCTTACGGATGCCTTTAGAGGACAGTGCACAAGCCCTAAGTAGGGAGACTATTGGGACCCTACTGAAACCACAGAGCAGGGCAAGGCAGGGAAGCCCAAAGGGGATTCAAAGTTGCCTTTGCCAGGCTTGGCGTTCTCTGGGTAGACAGCAAAGAGAGAGGACCAGAGCATAACCTAGTGTGCTAGATGTCTGTGCTGCAACAAGAAAAGTGCAGCGGATTTTAAATGTATACATTTTAAACATAAATCAAACAACCCCCCTGCCCTCCAACTCTGCCTCAGTCAGACTTAAGGTGCTTCACTTCCTTACGTACCTAAGGTAGTGGCTGCGTAACAGCTCKGATGTCTTCCCCTGTGAAATGCAGTATTGCTGCTTGCTGTACTTAGTGTTGGATGATGTGTCAAACCCCTTGATTTAAACAATGTTCAGGGCATAATTAGCTTTGTCTGCAATATTCTAGTATTAGCTGTCATAAGAAATGGTACTGAACATCTTACCTGTGCTAAAGTCTTTCTCACCTGCTCCGAACCTCCCCCCCAACACTTAAGCTGTCTGTAGAAGAAAAGTTTGTTCAACAAGTAATGCRTGTTTGCATGTATGTGTGTATATCACAAATACACAGACATGTTTGATTCTGCACTTTTTTTTTAACTTTTCTGTGCTTGTTTTGTTCTGTACCGTTTAGTTTATTTCAATGCAGCATACTGTGGTACTGAACGCTGTCTGCATCTGCTTTGTTAGATTTTTGTAGTGTTTTTACATTTTTAAGTGAAAGCTGTTGGGGCCTATATAGATTCTTTGTCATGCATATGAGCACACTATGCAGGCTTACTTTATTCTATCTCCATGAGTCTTGCTTTAAGTGTTTTCTGTCTTTCTTTGCTTTTTGTGCTATGGATTAAATCACATACGTGATGCTTTTGTTTTGGTTCTGTGGACAGATGAGTCCCAAACTCTGCAACCCTTCGTGATCTCCCTGTGAACACTGCCATTATGAATACTCATATGAATACATATTTTTACAAGCATTTACTATGCTTCGTGTCTCTGAGCAAAATTCAGTTGAAATATTCTTGGAGATCAAGTACAATGTTCTGTTGATATTGCTACAATGGATTTTCATTCTTATTTCATTGAATTAATACATTTTTGCCCAACAATAATACTGAGGTCTTCAAATATTTGGTGTCAGATAATTTTGTCTCAGTCTTTTTTAAGAGTATTTTGGCCAACAAACTTGAGCCTTTGCTGTTTTAAATGACTTATCACGGTAACTCATAGGTATCTGTCACATTGTAAAAATACTTGTTGGTTGATTCTGAGGGGAAGCAGTGTGAAGGACCTAAGGAGGCGATTTCTTAGGACCCGTAATGATGGTGAAATTTTGGTTTAGCCTGACCTCTGCTGGGTAAGTCTTGGGCTTGACCCTTCCTCTCTATCCCAACCCAACCCATCACAGCTCTCCCTTTCTATTGACAATGACCTGCCCCTGACCAGGAATTCAAGTCTTGGCTCTGCAAGCACAGAGGTTTCACCAAAGTTCACACGCCTGGTGTGCAGCTGAAGAGAAGATGCTGATTTATTCTTATGGTAATTATTTATTTGTATGCAGTTGTGCTTAAGGGGTACCCATTGTGCTGGGCACAGAAAATAAAGGATTGTAAATGCCTTGAAGCCTTAGGATCTAAACAATGTACTCAGAGAAGTAAGATGCAAAAAGAGATGGAGATGCAAAAATATGCAGAGTAAAATTTTCCCCTCCATTTTATACTGCCAGTAAATTCTGTCAGTGAAAGACAAGAAAGAAGCAAAGAAGAATCCAGATTATTAAGTATAGTTTGCAAGAGAGACCTCACTTTGGAATTCAGGGAGTGTGGAATAAATCATCCTTTGGGAGCTTTTATTCCCTTTTTTGCAGCAGAGCCATCCATGTAGTTATGTGCAAAACAGCTGAGTTAAAAACAACCTCCATAAATGATGCATAAACGGAATTGATTTTTGTTTAAAAAAAATCAACAAGAAAAAAAAGAGATAGGAGTGATTCCTAACCTTCTGTCATTCAACCATTGTCTGATGATGAGAACCTGTGTATGTGTGTTAGAGAGTATGTATATAAATGGAGAAGATTGGGAACATAAACAGAGCCCATCTATTCTGAAATGAATAGTCCTGTCAGCAGTAAGGATGTAGTATAGTTTTTTAGCGTTTAGGTCGCCTCTCTCTAGTGGGTTGATGCTAATCTCTGTTTTCCCAAGACATTGGGAAAGCAAAAGGCAAAATTGGGAATTGCCTGCCTGCCTTCAAATCGCTGTGGCTACCAGAATAGCCAGAACTGTCTTACCACAGTGGCTGGTGAAGTCCTCCGCAACGCCTGCAAGGCTAGACTCAGTAACGTTTGCCTTGGGGACGCTCAAGACAAGGCTGGGTTACAGACCTGCCACCTGTCATCACTGAGGCTGGGAAAAGGGAAAAACTGAAAATGTGGGGTACCATATTCTTGCACGTCAGCTTGACTTGACTGAGCAGTGCTGTAAGGGCAATGGTGTGCATATGCTGTTGTGGCACATGTTCAATATGGATCACTGTGCTAGGTGATGGGGATGTAAGTGATACTTGTTTTCTAGGGTTTTAAGGAACTTTGAGAACTCGTTAAAAGCTTCCTGATCTTTTCTTTCTTTTCTGAGCACTGACACCCATAGACTGTGAAACTAACCCAATTTGTTAACAAGCAAAAGAACTGGAAGGAAAAAAAAAACCTTAATAAAACTTTTGAGGTCATTCTAGCTGCTTGTACTCAGTTGTATCATGCTTTAAATATGTAAAATAAAGGATGTCCTAGTGCATGGGAGAACAGGGCTTCTCGTTGCTAACTAAGCTTATATTCCTCATGGGGGGATACAGGCCCTGGTATGAGGAGGGTAGGGTTCTTGGAGGTAAAGTGTAATACCTGGTTATGTATTCACAGGAGACGTTATTTGTTGCCTGTGTAACTGAATGTATAACAAGAAATGGAGATTGGTAACCCATGGAGGCAACCACTGGAAAATTAATCTACCTGGGGTCTCATAAACTGTCTTGAGCTTCTTCTTAATGAAGAGTTCTCAGGTGATACATGCCTAGACTGGGAGAGATTATGGGTGGATATTAACAGGATGTTGAGCTAATCACTGACACAGAGCTGGTTCCCCTTCTTTCTTCACTTTGAACCTTAATTACATCCTGAGAATGAAGAGTGAACCAAGAAAGAAAAAAAAAAACCCACCACAAAACAAAAAAAAAACCCAACCCAAAAAAGAGTTATTGGGAATCGATTTTTGGATAGCAGGTCATGGGGATGAACTGAGGGAGCTGCTCACTTCTGCAGTAACCTGGGTAGAAATCCTTCCTCTCTGCACCAGGTTGTCCCACGGTTGGAAGTGCCGAGCGACATTTGGAGGCTGTGGATTCCACCCCGCTTCCAGTCCTGCCATCACCCAGGCCAGGAGCCCAGGCCTGTATTCAAATAGATGCTTGGAAAATTTGTTCAGGATGCTCAGCCTATTTAGTGGTGTGGGCCAGCCTAGGCCTTCTGCTGTGGTTTTCACACATCATCCCCAAAGGGCCATCCCTTCATTTCCTTTTGTCAAGTGAAGAGCTGCTTAGTTTTGTGTCTTTGGTCAGGGTGGCCAACGGGACCATTGTGCTGATGTTGTTTGCTTGCTTATAGGTCTCCCCCGATCATAGACTTGTCCAGTTTTTCTTTGGAGGAAAAGCATTTTCCAGACCCCTTCCCCTTCAAATGCCAGGGCTTCATAACAGGTGGTGTCAGCATCTACTGGGAACCCCCTCAGGATAAGTATCTCTCTCTCTCTTTCTCCTTTAAATCTTTTTTTTGTCTTCTAGCTTAAATTTAAAAATATTATATCCATTTCCCTAATGCTGTAGAGATTTTTTTTCTCTCAGGAATTTAAAAACTGCCAGTTTGTCTCTTTTTTTTCTTCATAACTCTTTAGATCTCTTCCTGCCTCCCCACCGCCCCTTCATCTTCCCTCATTCTGGAAGAGTATTTCGCCTTTCTCATTATATCATGTGTGCTCTTTTGCTCCCCCCCATCACCATCAGCCCTCCCCCCCATCCGTTCAGGCAGGATAGAGTACACTTCTAATCACCTGTACTTTTTATCTTTACTGAATCTTAAGCAAAGCCTTTCTGATCTCTGTGTGTGTTCTGGAGCAGAACACGCCAGGATCGGGACAGGGTGAGGCTGAAAGCAAAATCACTGAAGCAACGATTGAGAGTCGTCTTGAAAGCAAGAAGTTAACTTTGTGATTCATTATCTTCTTACGAGAGCTAGAAAGTTCTTTCCGTGTTTGTATGTTTAAAGTGCTTGCATTTTGAATGAGCTCAGGAGGTTTATTTGAAGAGGTGAGGTACTGGGATGAGAGTTTTACGTAAATGTGCTCGAACAATGCACTTGTTTTGGAGTCTGGCATTTGTCACATCAAAACATTTAAATTGTTCTCTGTCTTTTGGGGTTTTTTTGGTTGGTTTTTTTTGTGCTTTTTAAGGGGGTGTAGGGGGAGTAGTCAGAATCAGGATAATGGCTTTAACAAACGGAAATAGTTTGTGTGAATAACTCCACAAGCAGCTCCTCATTCAAGCATAATTAGAAACACATTTTAAATCACTTTCACCCATACACAGTTTTGTGTGCATCCTTTGGGTTTGTAATAGAAGGCGGCACAAAATTAACTCCCAAGATGAGGAATTCTCTTCTGAAGAGGCTGCATGGCTTTATCCATGGTATTCCTGAAAGATCATAATTTTCTCTCTTCCCCCCCCCATGCTCAGAATCTTACCTGGATTTTTGTGGCAGCTCTCTTCAAGGTATGAGATCCAGTTAGATGAAGTAGAAGTTCAGGATGAAGTTTCTAGCTAAAATCCTTTTCTGCTTCTTAAAGTTTAGCTGTGTCTTAGTTTACTGCACTTTCAAAAAGTTGATGCTACTTTTGAATGGACATTTTATTTTTTTGAGCTAATAGCTGGTTAATGAGTAGCCCTGACTGTTACAAGAATGATGCATCCAATACAAAAGAGGCATGGGGACATTCCCACTGGTATGTCTACCTTGTTTTGTGAGACACTATCCATCATTAAATTTCCATTTAAAACAGCTGGTGTTAGGTGCTCATCTTTGTGAGAGGCAATAAGAATGTCATAGGACTTTCTTGTTTACATCTTGGTAATAGATAATTAATATTAAATAATGTTATTAAGGATCTGGGCTCCAATAAGAGACATTAGAAAGACTTGCAAATAATCTATATTCTTGACCACAGAGCTCAAGCATAAGATCACAGAGATGACAGACAAATGCCTGAATGTTGTGTCCAGGTTTCAAGAACCTGTCCACCAGTTAGATCCTCTTTTCACAATGCTTGTTTATTATTGCTATTTTGTATGTTCACTAGCAGTGAGAAAATGCTAGCTTTTCATGGGCTTTGAGTGTTGATGAGCTTTAAGGCAAACCCACAGCAGATCTTTAAAGTAGTCTTGGAGTTTTTGCCATGCAGCAACCAAAACTCGTTTTTCCAGAGTATTTTTATATGCATTAGAAATTGGTGACACACAATGTTTTCTTAGTATGATTTGTTCACTTACAGAAAGGTTACCCTTTCTGATCCCTTGAACATCAAAGTAGGAACAAACTGAGGGSTGGCAGTCCCTTCCTACAGAAATGCTTGGTTAGGCCCTCCAAATCTTATTCCCAGGAGCAAATTGTCTGCTCCTGAGACTCCCGCCTCACTCACTCAAGTTGCTTAATCTGCAGCCTTGTACCAGGTCCCAGCCTGACCTGAAAAACCCTGTGCTAGCTCCACATTCTTCCAGTGGGATCATGCTCTTCCAGCAAGCCTGGACTGCTAAGCTTGACAGTGTCCTTCTGAGCTGATAAGCAGCTCGCAAGGTGGGGAGGATGAAATCATGCTCTAGACAACATCGCTGTTCTCGTTCCTTTGCTTGGGGCTTCTCTTTATCACTTCAGAATCAAGATTTGAAATTAAAAATAAACATTTCCAAAGCAGTCCTGCTGCCCCGCAGGGGTTTGTCTTAATGCTTGCTCCTTTGTAGCCTGTCTTCCAGGTATTCAGATGCTTCTCCAGCTAACACTATTCCCACAGCTGCCTTCTGGTAGGGACTTGAATCTGAAGACATGTGCATTTGGGGTCTTTGAGTMCCCTCTCTTGCTGCTGCTGCAGGTGACTGTTAAGCCTTTTCACAAATGGCTCTAGATCCATTTTAAAACCAGGTTTTGTCCCTACTGTTAGAAGGCTGTGCCGTTACCCTACTGCTGTCATGGCTAGCAATCTTGGTCTCAGTTCCTGTCTGAATTTTCTGTTTGCTGAAACAACGCTGTTTTCTGGGTGACGCATGGTGAGCGTCTCTCCCAGCGCTGGCTGTCTTGGATCCTTACTGTCTGTTCTGCCTAAATGCATAGCTTAGCATAAGGAGTGGTAAACTTCTGTGGTGCAAAATGAGGTGTTTTTTAAGGTTTACATTTTAGATTAGAAGAAGAATTATTGTGACAGTCATTTACATTAGATGCTGACTAAGTCTTTGGAAATAATCTGTTCTGTAGTTTATCAGGTGTTTCCTTTTGGTTTCTTTTCAGTTTGTTTTCTCTGTGAGTGTGATGGACGAGATCTCTATCTCAGACTTAAAATATTCCTCCTTTCTTCTTGAAACATTTCTTCAAGCTCTTTTTTTTTTTTTTTTTTTTTTTTTTTTTTTTGCATGAAGTGCTTAATGCCCTCAATCTGCATGAAAATGTTTTGTATATAACTCTAAAAGCTCCCTTAGGACTTGTAGACTTTTTAAAATGGAACAATTTAAACATTTTCCACACAAATGGGCACTTGGGGCAAATGTCATTATAAAAATTATATTTGTTAGATATTTTCATTGGTTTTGGGGTTTTTTTCTTCAAGACCTGCCTYTCCAGTCACAGTGGAAATTACAAGTCAAATAGAGTCAGCGTGATTTCTGTTACTAGCAGAGAAGTAAAGAGTTTGTAAGGCTGGGAAGTTAGACATTAATAAGAAAGAGAAACAATAGACGGTCTTCTCTGCTTCAGTCAACATGGTGCAGGTGTTGAGGCTGATGTAATGGCGTTGCTGCTTTCCTACTCTGAGTTGTACATACATACTTATAAACACATGCAAATCAATCAAGTATTGCATTCGCAAGATACGTTAACAAAACAGGGATTGAGATGCAAACAAGGCAAAAACGCTTCAAGTTCAAATCCTGCTCAGACTGAATGAAAGTTTTCATTTGAAACTAATGTGTTAAGATTCTCAAGTTTCACATGAGGAAATACATGATACTGGATATTCTTGTAAGGACATATGTTGAAATTCGTGTTGTAAAACTTGAGGCTTACATATGGTTGACTAGTAGACAGAAGCTCTATTTTGTGGAGGCTTTCAGATTCTAAGGAAATTGTTTTCTGATTTGAAACAGAGCTCCAAACTAGTCAAATTTCACGTGGAAGAAAATCCCAAACCCAGTATTTTTAGATCAGATGAAATACTTAATTTCATCAGGATCAGACTGTTTTGTTTCAAATTTGACTGTTTAAACATTTTAAATATTGCTCTACCTAATGCAGCCTTTCAGAACAAACTAATTTGAAGGGAGAGAGAGAAGCACTTCATGTAGGAATGCAGTAACAGGAAGTTCTGACATTTGTCAAAATATTTCTCCCTCTCTCCAAAATTAATATTTCCCAATATCAGTATGGTTTTCTGATACGTTTTAATATCCGTGGAATTGTATTCTACACAGTAGGACGTCATTCATGTGAAGCCATTCTTTCTGAGTGTGTGTCCTCTGTGTTTTGGGGAGATACTCCAGCAGTAGGTGGAGAAACGTGTGATTCTGCCTGTCTTCTCCTGCATGTTATTTTCCACTAGAATGGTTGGTATCTGATGTCTAATAGACCATATTCCTTGGGAATCTCAGTTACTGCTGGTGATGGTTTTTAACAGATCCTTGGTACTACTGATGAAAATGGGTACATGCTGTCTCTGTCAGAACAGCACTATTTTTAAACACATTCTTGGAATGTGTGCTTGCTACTTATATCCTTGTTTATTCCAGCTATGTGTCCTTACTTTGTTCAAGTCTCGATGGTCTATTGGATACCAACTATGCATGCTTTTGCAAAACTTGCCCTTTGTTGGTAAAACCAGTGCTGATAGACCTGAACCCAGATGCCATTAAAACAGATGGAATTTAGTAAGCCTTTTTAAAGCCCTTTGAAAATTCCAGCTGTCACATGGACTTGCTGTCAGGGTGGTGACTGTGTCGGTCATTTTTGTGGTGAGTGGCCGTATTACAATGCAGTTTCATGATAACTGAACAGTTCTTACATATAACTAGTGGCCCCCAGAGCAGGAGGTCCTGCTTCTCCATACCTGCATTGCCTGTGGGCTACTGTCTCCTACTTTGCTCTGAGACGGGGCCTCCTCTGTCCTAACAGGGCACCTAGTCAGGGTTTGGTGTAAAATATTCCAGGGTTTTTTGGCAGGACTAGCCTTTTGCTGGGTTAGCTCCCTAAACTAACTCATGGGAGGAGATCAACCATGAATGCTGGCTGTCCTGGGATGGGTGAGGAGAGCAATGGTTAGCCTTTAGATTGGTTAGCTCTATTGTGCAGTTAGGCATCTCTGAATGCTTTGGCAAACGATGACGTGTCTGTGTAAGGGCTTCTAGTTTCCTATGAACAAAGGGGAAATACCACAAAATATCACCGGCGTGGTGATGGATTTCTTATGCCATCTGAAGTGGCAGTGATGATGTCCGGTCAACAGCATTTTCAGCGTTAGTCCAGAGGATCTAGCTGAAAATAGTTGTTAGCAGTGGCTTTGTTTTCTGCTGTAGGTCAGGCTGGGATGGTTTGATCTTTTTGAGGCTTACCCAAACGTACCTGTTGGCAATGTGGCTGAACAGGGGCTGAGTGCTGTGAGCTGATTTTGAGCATGCAGCTCAGCTTTGGTTTCTCCAGAGCTGTTGAAGGGAGTTTGGTTCTGGTTCCACTGCCAGCTTAGATGTTTTGCCTGTTAAAAGCACCTGATTTCCTAGTAAGGTTTTAAGCACAGATGAGAGTATATAATTTCTAATATATGCATCTGACATGAGTATTTCAAGGACAATTTGGGTATGTATGGGTTTTTTATTGCCTGTTTAACCCTGTCTGTCTGTTATAAATGGAAGATTTCTGGCATGGGAGAGACCATTTTGCATAAAATACTCACTAAGGTTTTCCAGATGCTTAGATTTCAAAATTAAAAAGAAGTCTAAAAGGGCCAAACATATGTCTAGGATATGCTGAGTACTAGGGGCTGTAAGCATGACTTCATTTTGTATAGGCAGGCCAGAGCTAACTCTAACCTAGTCAGCTCTATTAACATAAGCAGTGTAACTTCGTGTTCGACACAGACTGCAAAAACTATTTGAATGGTCAGGGAGTTACCCCACATGGGTAGCGTAAAGCTGGCCCAGGCACATTTCCGTCAGTTACAGTCACAGCACTGAATGCACCACAAATGTGTCGGGTAGCTTTATGTCACCTTGCCCACCCCTTGCTTTTGAATGAAAGCTGTTTTCCTGGTGCTATTTAGGGAATCCTGGCAATTAGCCTGCAGGAATTAGGTGTGCTGGACCTGTCCTGGAGCTTTTCCTGGTGGCTGGAAGAATCCAGGTGTGCTGTTTGAGGATCTCCTCCTGGAGTAATTACTGGTCAGTGCAGGGCCTCAGATTTGGTTCTTGCTGTAATTAATTTGCTTGATGCTCATCTGTTAGTTCAGTTCAGGTTGACGTTTTTGAACCTGCATCTTAGAGAGGTGGGAAGTTGGAACAAATTGAGTGCCTAGCCTAGTTTAATCTTTGCCATAATCTTTCCTCTTTAGCATTGAAGGAGAAAAGAGCAAAAACATCCTGTAATCTTCCAACAAAAATCCAGAATTTTAGTATCTGGGCAAATCCTGCATGTGGAGGTAGTAGTTAGATCATTCCAGGCTTCCAGTTAACAGAAACTATGTGGAGAAAGCTAAGGAATCCTTTGCTTTCAGATATTGCAGAAATATGTGGGCACCAGATTTTTCCTTCTTTTCTTTAAATACAAACAAGAGATGCCAATAGAAATGATGGCTTTTGATTGTAGGCTTATCATCCTTAAGCTAATAGTCATGGCACATCTTCTGTGGATTGTGCAATTTGGTTGAGCAGTTGCTAGTTTAGCTGGAAGCTATTGTCAGTCATCTTGTCCTCCCTGGTTGTTTGCCAGGTTCCTCCTCCTGTACTTGAGGAAAAAGGGAATCATGAATGTTTAATAACCGAAGGTACATGGTTGGTCCCAAAGCCAAATACCAAAACTGATAAAATCATTATGAGCCTTTTTTTTCTTCTTTTTTTTTTTTTTTTTTTTCTTCAAGGAGCCATTTAAAAAGAAGTAATTGATAAGTATGTAAAGCTGAAGATCACAAGGAGGAAGTGATCTCATGCTTCCGTGGCCTCATAGATTGTATCTGAAACATGTTGGTTCTGTCTGAACTAGGCTGTGAACTCCTTGGGGCAGGGCCGGTCTTCTTGCAGATCTTGTAAAATGCCAGACGCTGCTGATGTCACCCGGTAAAGAACCATTTCCTCATACCTGACTTGTAGAGGAAGTGATGGGTTTCAGTGGCATTAGTGAAGGAAAGATGATTACCAGCATTTAAAGGTCTCAAAGATTAATGACAAACAGAGAAGCCAAAGCAATGCTATGGGAAATCGACGTATAGGCAAGCAAATGCTTTGGACACAATATAGTAGTATGCCTTTTTAAAAACCTTTGCGCTGTCTTGGCTTCTAGCTTCTATGCTGAGCCTTGGCCTGGGTTTTCCTGTATGCCAGAGGTTGCATGATCATAGGAATTGCCTGCTGTTGCTTTTTTATACTGCCTGGCATGGGGAAAATGGATTTACAGAGGTTTTGGGGTTTGGGTTTTTTTTTCACTCTTTCAGCTATTTGTTTAGTATGAAAGGGCTGTGCCAGTGGTCTTGTGGATTGTGTGTGCATTTCTAGTGTGTAGTTGCAGGGCGGGGGAGATCCTAGCACTTGTGCTGTCATGCAGCACTTCTCAGTCTTGCTTAGAGTGATGGCAGTTGTCTTTCAAAATTGGTATTACTCGGCCACATTACCTTCTTGATCTTTTTTTCCATTGCTCAAGCAGAAAGTTTCCACTTCTTTAAAGTTAGCCGGCTCCAGTAATGGGTTGCATGTCGAAGTCTGGAATAAAAGCATTTGTGCAGCTTCCTTAAGTAATTCAAACGATGGGTGAGCTCATAAAGGGAAGAACATTGAAATTCAGGCTGAATCAGTGGTTAATGGGCTGCTAGTCCATTCTCAGCTTCCCTCGTGCCTGAGCGCCGTAGGAGGATGAGGTCATGGTGCTGATTCTTGACCACAGCATGCGGCAGACCTCCCGTGTCTTGCATCAGCTTGCATCAGCTGCATCCCAAACACAGAATTACTGTGACACAAATACTGCTTTAGCTTTCTCCTACACATCCATCAGCTTGGTGTGGTTAGGCTGTACATGTCGCTGATGCCTGTGGACCATGAGACACACCAGCCCTAAAAACCAAGATGCCCATTTACACTTGTGAAGAAAGCCTTTGGCCCAAGTTCAGAGCAAAGTTCAAATTCATCCTCAGGATTCACAGCAAGGCACCTTTGTTACCCCATGATTTGCCTTTATAAACTAATTCTCCTGCTTGCTTTTGATGCTTTTTTTTAAGACTATATAGTCAGACATCATTTTATAAGCAGAACAGAGATATGGAGAATGTGGTTTGTTTTAGCTTTCTGATTTGCTCTGCAGCTTTGGTTTTCAGCATGTGTGCTGGTCACTGTTTTTACAAAGCATGTTTGGATCATAGAAACTCCTGCTTCTATTCAAGATAGAGGTAGCGGGTCTTTTTACGCTTCTTGTGCAAAAGCATTTCCTTTATGGTTGTCTTTTTAGGTGGTAACTTCTTTTTAAAAAGGTGGAAAAATGGCCTAAGTTTCTGTACAAGTGTAGATTCTACCTCAGTAGCAGCCAGAGGGGAGTATGTTGCTGTGCTCCTTTGTTTTACCTTCTTAAACTTTAAACACAAAACAACAAAACCTTGGATCAATTATGAAACCAAGCTGAGTTAAAAAGTCGCATAAAATCCTTGAAGGGTTTAGCCTTTTGAAGAAGGGGGTGGATTTGGTTGCTGCAACTGTTCAGATTTACTTCTCGTGTCAGCAGCGCACGTCCTGTCACGCTGCTGCCCTCGGGGAGGCAAAAGGGTTTTCGTGCCTTTACCGCTTTTTGGAGTTACCAGGGCCCCACCACGCCCTCACTTCAGGTGGGAAGGTTTCCCCTGAGGACAGAGTGCCGATACAGGAATTGGATGGAAATCTGCTTTACCGCCATGTAAAATCCCCAACCTCAAATGAAAGCACAAAGAAAACCCACAACCCCAAGTCCAAAGAAAACAATCAACGAAAAACGTTTTTATTTTTTGTTTCTGAGCTCCACCCAGCCGGGACCCGAGAGGTTCCTGAGGCAGCAGCAGTGCATAGAGGTGCGTGTCCTGTGAGAACTGTTCCCGCATCCAAAACGGTGGGGGCACAGGTGGCCTTCGCTGAAGGAAAATGCTGCCCCCGGTTTTGGTTGAAAATGTGTAGTACAAAGGTGGGGGTAACGTCGCATCTTCGAACTAGGTGAATATTGCTTTTCTTCCTTTTTKGGGGGGCCCTGAAACGTTGCCATCTTTAAGATATGGGAAGAGAGATGTTGGGGACGGGCCCGGCACGTTGCCGCCACGCGTTGCCATGGCGACGGGCTGCTGTGCCGCCGCGCGGGGCATGCCGGGGCGGGGGCGGGGCGGGGCGGGGCGGCCGCGCCTCAGCGCCGCCGGGGGGTGCCGCTGGTGAGGTACCGCGTCGCCGGGCCGGGCCGGGCCGGGGAGGGCGGGGGGAGGAGCGTTTCTTCCCCGTTTGAGTCGATTTCCCGCTTTGCTGCACAATAAAAGCTCCGTCAGCAGCGGCAGCATGGGGCGGTGGGTGGCTGCGCTGCGCGCCCCCGTCGCTCGCGCACGAGTGTCGGTTGGTGTGGCGGGTGGGCCGGTTGTACCGGCGGGGCTGCTCTTCCCCGCTGGGCAGCGTGGATGGTGCCTTGCCTTTGTGTTCGGGATTAGCACGGGGTGCGTTGGCGGTTAAACGTGCGTTGTGCTGTAGCGGGCCGCTAGAAGACTACCGTTTTAGTTACGGCCATGCGCTTCTCTTCAGTGCAGGTTTAAAGAGACGGTCCGGGTCAAACCCGGCTCTGGCGCAAGCACACGGTTCGTTCGAAGGCAGTAGTGTCTTATAGCACGGCTGAATTCGGCCGTTATTTACAGGCCTAGAAAGCTGTAGAGGTTAGTGGCAAAGCAAGTAAATCTGGTATATCTAAGCACTTCCTTTGAGATTCTTTATTGCTAGTGCTGGAGGGCAAAGAAACAAATATGTTTTTAAATAGGTTACAAAATTTCAAAGCATATTTAAAACACTGTGAAACATTTCATCAGTCTGTCTATGTTATTTCTTAACGTTTTTAACATCCAACTGCAAAGTAGAGATTTAAATTTTCCAGACCGGTGGATGAGACTCCAGGTGAAGTGTTGATCAGCTACTGCAAAGTTGTCCAATGTTTTCTTCCAGTCCTCGAATGGAAGAAAATGAGGCCTTGAATGAGTGCCTACGCTCATAATGCTGGAAGTCTCTCCTTCCAGCTCTAGTAAGCTGCAAGTAGGCTCTTACTCAAAATTTTCCTGAAGTTGCAAGATGCTCTCACACTGTACAACTGCTTTATGGTTGCATCACAGCTCAGGTTGCAAATTACAAACCAGGCTGTTGTAGGATTTTTAGATCTTAATCTTAAAATCTGGGACAGTCCCTGACAGATACATTACACATGCATAGTACACCTGATGTGTTGGACCTGTTGCACATGTGAGATGTCTATATGCATGCAGTGGCTAGTTTCCAGACATCAGGCAGCCTGAGTTGCCAGGCATCTGGAAAAGTGGGCAATTAGTTCAAAAATACAGGAACAGTGTTTTCATGTGCAAGCATGCATGGGGTATAGGATTTCTGTGAATAGTGTAGTAAGTCTGTTCTCACCTGGTATCATCCTTCCTTTCATTCCCCCCTTCCCCGATGGACTATAACTCCCTTTAAAAGCTGAAACCAAATTAACTTTTAATTTGTGCTGTGGATAGTTGCATGGAGGCCTCAGTGGTTCCTTGAGGGGCGAGGAAGCGTTCGCTGGGTGATTGTATTTGTGCTATTCTTGATTGCTCCATGGTGGGGAAGTGGGGAGATAAAGGTTTTGGAATAGTTTCAAACAGGTTCTGGAATTCTGTATTTTACAGAACTTTTAAACAGGATATTCACTGGGGAGTAAACCAGATATTGTTGAAAAAAAAGAACCACTAAGAGTGTAATGAAATTATTTGTACAACTGTTTTGTTCCAACAGTAATGTTTGCAGTAAAGATTCTCATGACTGCAAGTATATTTTGCAGGGAAGGTTCCTGTAAATAATCACTGTTTCTTGCATTTTAAACAAGTATTTAAAGCACTGTAACTTACAATGCGTATTTTTTTCGATCTTTCTTAGGAACATAGACTCCTCGTTTGGAATTATCTTCACAAATCCTTACCTAAACAGTAAGGTGGGCTCAGGCAAGATGTTTTCAGACTTCCTTTTCTGGTTTTTTTTCGTCACTTTCTGGAAATTATTGCCAGCTTTGAACACCTGTGAATAAACTAACCAGCAGACAATTGGAGAAGAGTGGTCTGACTGCTGTCTGCACTTGCAAAATTAAATGACTGAGGAGTCAAAAGATACAGAAGTTGTTTCAGGATTCATCTCCCATGTAGTAGCTCAAGAGGCAGCCTGCAGTTCACTCAGTTACTTGGGAGCTGTCAAAGAAAGCAGTATGTTATTTTACAGTATTGAAAAAAGGGTGCATGCCAGACAGAGGCAATTTACAACCCATTTATTTTCAGCATTCTCCTAATTCCCATTATTTGAAGTAAAACCCATCTTCCTGACAGACCAGCTTCTTAGTTCCCTTAATCCTGCAGCAAAGTGATAATCCTTTGTTTGTGACCTCATAGGCTGTTGCTACGGAGAATGCTGTGATATCACAAAGCCAGCACTGTGACTTCACTGTTGGTGGAAGCCATGGTTGAAGGAGATGGCCCACTCTCTGGAGGCCTAGGGGAGAGTTTGAGTACTTCTGGTGTTCTGCAAGCACTTCCTAAGGAGCACTATCTGGCAAACAGGCTTGCATAATGTCTGTCTGCATCGGTGATGAATGATACAGTCAGAGGCTGCGTATGAGGGGAAAATTTGTGGTGATTATATTCGACAAGGTTACTCCTGCCCTTGAAAGAAGTTATGTTATCAGGAGGAAAGTGTCACTGGGAAGTTACACAAGGCTTTCTCATCCTCAGTCTCCAAAGATATCACAAGGAAATGACTCTGAATACCGGAATTATTTTCTCTAAAGCCTAGAACTCCTTACTCTGTATCCCTCTTTTCTTTTTCTTCATCTTAAGAATATCATTTTGCAAAACCAAAACTTTTCTTGGAAACACTCATTGCATCAAAACTTCCATCAAAAAAAGTTTGTCAGGAGCAGGGCAAAAGACATGTAAATCACATTCAAACCTTTATGCCCTAAAGTAGACTTTTAGGCCCCTATTTATAAATGGAAGTATGAAGGAGGTGCATAACTTTAGGCATTGTGTCCGAGACTTTCAGATATTCCCAAATAGCTTACGTGCATGGATTCTTTTCACGTTCAAGTCTGAGCTTTTGTGCCAGGTTCCAGATATGAGTGCCTAAAATTAGGCTCCTAAGTAGCTCCTCAGTAACTCCTGATTTTCAGAAGTACTGAGAGTACAGCAGCACTCAATGGAGATAAAGGGAAGTGCAAATCTACGTCAGTTTTGAAACTCAAGCTGTGACTATTAGAAACAACATATGGCAGTAGGAACCAAATTTGGTTCCTTTAATATCTCTGCCTTTGACCATAACAGGAAGTTGTTAGAGAAATAGTACTTGCAACTCTAAATGTCAATGGTTATCTACTCTTCAAGAGTGAAGCTATTGGAACCCAGCAAAAAATATTAGTAAAAGAAAAGGGTAATTCCTTTGTTTTAACATTTACTTTTTGAATACGTTAGGGAGCATATGATGGAACAACAGGAAGACCCATTCTTGCCTCTAATAAAATTAGTATTTTATTTTTTACTATTGATTATTCCATTTTTAATTTTCACTTTTTTATGCATGATATGAAAGGTCATGCAGAGGAATTTAGCAGGATTATGCATGTACAACTGCCCCCATTGATATAACTTTTGGAAGTTGTGTAAGCTAAATAAGGTTAAAAAACCCACTATTATTCCAGAATAAATGGGGATTTACATAGGTATAATTACACCAAGATAATTCTGGCAGTAAATTAGTCTTTTAGACCAAAGCCCTGAGGTCAGTTTCCATCTTATCCCTGTTACACAGATGTTCCCCAAATTGTGTTCAGAGAGTGTGCCAAACTGGGTGCTGCGTAACAAATCTACATTGCAATACCTCAATTAAATGTAGTACCAGAATTAAAATAAAATACCACAATTTAAAGAAAAAAATCACAAGCCTCATGCAGAGGCTTTGGAGACCACACATGGCATGCAGGATGCACTTTGGGCAGCCCTGCGTTTTCAAGTTCTTATGGATTACCCCTTCTTTCTATGAAACTACATGTGCATATGTGTTTTGAAAAGCTTCTCATAAAGCAGCAGAACACTTCTAAAGACAGTATTGGTGATGACATGCTTAACTGCTTTCACGTGTTTTGGTTTAAACTGCCAAAACCGTTAGCATGCTCCCTCAGTGGAGTGATGTTGCATGTGTGCCTTATTAGCATGCACGCTACTAATTTACTCTCAACTTTCTTTACTGTCCTGTAAGCTCCCATCCTTCCCTGAGCTCTGATCTTTCATCATAAAAGCTTAGGAGCAACCCTTTGGAGAACAAGCTAAATGTTTCTTTTTAGGTATTCTGCCTGTTCCAAACACTGGGAGGGCTCATTCAAAGCCACTGGAGGATGCAGGTTCCCTCGGCCAGAGCCAGGCACTCTGGCTCATGCCTGAGCTGCTGGGGATGCTCCCTCTGCCTGGTCGCTGGCACTTGGGCTTAGGCTTTGGCTGCAGCGCAAGATGTTTGTTTTTTCGGGCTTTTAATTGAGACTTTGAACGGAGGCTTTCATTGAATCCTTTGTGTGGCATGGGGTGAAGGTCAGCCTAGAAAACAAAACAAAGGTAAGCACCAAGTGGATGCAGAGCACATGCAGATCGGCCTTCACAAAACAACTGTCCTTTTGTTCACTTCTTTCTTCACTGATACACGCAGCCATTTCCACTTTGCTTATTCAAGCAATCCTGTAGACCCTTATATTTTCCCAGCCTTCCTACAGCTGGAGGTACTAATTTTATTTCTTACCATTTGGTTATTATTCCTGCTTCCATTTAGCCCCGCTAAGCATTTGGATTCTTTTAACAAGTCCTCTTTCATCATTAACATCACATATGCTGCATCGCCTGCTTTAGGAATCAAACAAAAATCATCTCTTTCCTCACATTTCCTTTTAACCTTTCCTGTGTTTTTTCTTACTTACATTGTTTCTTGTTTTTCTCTCCAATCTTCTGTCGCTGCTAATTCAATCTTTATAGCCTAGGTTTTTCTTTAAGTAGCCTCCTCATCAGCTCTTTAAGAATAAAACTTGTAGCTACCGAACAGGCAGGAGGAACAGCAGAGGTTTCAAAAAATGCTTTTAGGGCTACTTTCGTCCCCTGTAGGCGTTTCCAAGGGCTGGTCTGCGCAGCAGTTCCAGCCTCCCAAAGGGGGTGGCCAGGTGAGGAGAGGGGTATGCACCATCCCCTTCACCATGTGCAACACAGTGTTTACTGATGATCAGAAATGCTTTTGAAGCAGAGAGCCTTGCCAAGTCTGGCTCTGACAGAGACACTTTTTACCCTTCTAAATAGGAGTTATGTGCCCTTGGGCCCATGAGGTCTGAGTGAGTTTTAAAGTACTGCCTGTGGGGGTAGCTCGTTGAAAGAATATGGCAGTAACTGTAAGCCCTTTTTTCTTATGGTCCAGAAAAAAGAATGACTTTTTTGTTGTTGTTGTTTTAATGTGTGTTAAGAAAATATTGTCTTGCTATGGCATAAAGTGTAGTCATTCAGAGCTTGGATTTATACATCCCCTATGCTTTGATCTCAAAATTTTGTTATATGTGATTTTCTCTCTGTGTCCAGTGGTTATTTGCCAAATTTGTTCAAGAAATTATCTCCTTTTGCTAGCCTTTTGGTTTAGTTCAATGTAAGTTGAGATCATCATCAGCTCCTGAGATCGTCTCAGGAATCTAGTCTTGATATCCTAGTTTAGGTCTCTCTACACTGAATAAGAGGGCAAAGACACAACTATTTTTATGTGCTCTCATCTTTCAGAAAACTGGGTCATAGCGACACTTGGGGAGCACAAGGACTCTTCCACGCTCTAGTGCTTTATAAATGCTTGGTGAAAGTCCAAGAGAAAAGTCTTGTCAAGCTCAGTTTAGAATACAGAGGAGAAGAAAGAAGAACGTCCAGTTCTGGTCCATGGAAAGGGTTAACAGTGTTCTGTGCGGCAAGGATCAATACCAAATGTTTGGGGTTTAATAGCTATATTAGAAATCTGAAGGATGGAATGGATAATGAAGTGGTAACCCTGTCTGTCAGATCACAGTTGTTCAGGTTCATTAAGACTGCTGAGGAGGACTTCAGAAGACACTAGCGACAGCTGAATAAAACAGCTGAGCAATTCTGCAAAATAGTGACATCAGCAACGTAGTGTAAGGCAATACAGTGAACGCTGAAAAAATAGTGCTCAAATATGTTAGGTTTCATACTTTTTTAGGAGCATGGTCTGTGCACGTTGCTGGAGTCAGTGGTGAACGTGTTAGATGAGTGGGGGGGTGGTAATTAAAAGTCTAAACATAAGACTGTAAATTAGGAGATATGTAAGAAGTCACGCAAGAGAGCTCTGTCTGTGAAATTGATAATTTCATCCTTGTTTTGGATACCATGTTCGGTTTTATGGCTCAGGTACAGGGAGATTTTCAGATTCCTGAAATTTCACTTAAAAAAGAAAAGAGCATGAGGTAGAGAGGTGTTACTCTTGTAACAGTAGTAAAATGGCTGTTGTAGGTTTTGGTTTACTGCTTCCCGTAATAAAACGTGTGCTCAATAAAATTAAGAAGCAAAAACCATGTGAAATGGACAGGAGGAAACATTTAATCTAGTGAGTTGTTAAATTGCGGGAACCCCTGGTTCCAGGTACTGTCATTTATTTGGGGAGGTAGTTTTTGATTGCTGCATTTGCTGATAGTCATACTAATTGGGAGAAAAAATGAAAATCTGCCAGTCCTAGAGGATCTCAACCATTTCTGTCTGGAACAAGGGCATTTCCCTTTAAGACGCAGTATACACTAGTGGCAAAGTGTGCAGTTGCTTTTCTAATGCTTCCTCTAAGATGCTTGACCAGCATGAGAGAGGCAGCAGATTTGGTGAGTTGCTGAACTGGTGTGCCATGGCATTTCCCATGTTCCCATCCTCACTGCTGATCCCAACCCAGGGGAGACCAAAGGACAGAATTTGAAAGTATTTTGAGCCATTGTGGGAAACGGGCCACTGCATCTACCCCATGCAGGTAGAGCATAGGGGCAGAATATCCTAGTATAGCTACTTCATGTATTAGGGTGTAAGATATTTTGATTTCATAAGTGTTAAAGTACATCTTCTTAAATGTACTCCAGCCATAGGGAAAACTCTGCTTTCCACCTCAGGGAAAAAAAATGACCCAGTAAACTCTCACCTGCTAAGTCTTTGGAGTGTCTAACCTTTTATTTTTAAAACCACTTCGGCGCTATTTTAATTGAGTCCATGCCTGGCCTTTTCATCAGTTCTCTCCTAGCCAGGAAAAACTGGGCTGTTAAAAGTCTGCTGCAGTACCATGGGACTTGTGTTCAGTGTTGCAGGTTCTTATTTTAACCTGAAGTTATCTGCCAGTCATCACTATTTGTTTGAAAAGCTGTAACCACTGCGGTATCATCTTTGGGATGAAAATCCTTCCATGGTTACAGCAGTCAATATAAATGAGAGAGGGCGCACTATGTCATTGGGTTGTATTGCTAATAATCCCTTCACCTTTCAAGAATTTTAGCTGCTGACTAGACTCTTGCTGAATATTTGCTGCAGCATCCCCAGCCACACTGAAAATGTGTTCTGGCTAAACTGAAGAGGATAGTGAAGAACATGTGGCTGAGACAGGCTGATTAATATGTTTCAATAGTCATGTTCTATGCATTCAGGAGCATTTGTAAAGGAATATTTTTCTCTGCCTTTATAAAATTTCCACCCTGAAAGAAAACATCTAGGTTTATCATTGATTGTGGTGTTTTTTTCTTTTGTTTCTCGTGTGCTCGCTCTCTCTTGCCAAATCTCCTCTAGTGTCAGATTTTTTTAATGCTTCTATCTTTCCTTGCGTTTACTGTTTGCTGCCAGGAAACAGGCAGGCTTTGTTTTTGAGGGGGTGGGGTGGTGGTGTGGTTGATGACAATATAGCTTTAACATTAATCAAATTAATTTAATAGTAACAGGTTCCTATGCAAAAAAAAAAAACCAAACCCTCCTTCCCTCCCATCCCATGGTCCTAGCTACAAAATGTGTTACAGAATTCTTCTGTGTGGTTTAAAATATCACCTACTTTCCAGTGAGCTATAATTTAAAGAAGCCTCTTTTAGTAGTCAAATTCTAAAAAGACAATTGTTTTACCTGCTGCGCTTTTGAGGGAGGGAGTTTTGTGGGTTGCTTTGTTTTTCCTGTTAAGACTTGATGGGTTCATCCAAATGCTGTTTACTGGGTTGTTGTATTAGCAGGTGTGGCACGGGGTTATGGTTCTGTCCTGCATTAGGTAACATTTAAAGTATTGTTTGTTTTTCATTTTAGTTTTCGTGACTCTTTTTAGCATGTGATAAAGTGGAGATGCTTAAAAAATGGATAACAAATAAGAAGAATTGGATGGTCAGAGATCCTTAATCATATCCACAGAGTGAGCTGTTAAAGTATAATGGGCAAGATCATGGTCTTGGGAGTCAAGCCCAGGAATATTTGCTTCAAACTCATTAGTTGCAGGCACCATAAAAAAGATATGTGGAACCGGTTGTCAGTTGTGGAGTGACAGTGAACCACCAATGTAGTACAGATGTGAAAAAAGCAAGTTTCGTTCTTATTATATATAGGGCAGGGTATTTCCACTAAAAGTATGGAAATTTCAATTTCCTTGTACCTGACACAGGTGAGAGGTTAGCTGGAGCACTAGAATATGGTGCAGAATTCTGGTTGTTGCTTTTTAAAGAAAAGTTATGTAAGTGAGAGTAAATGTAGAAGAGTTCTCTAGAAAGATTAAAGGGACAGGAGGGGCAGACATACGAAGGAACACTAAAAGAGTGTGCTTTTATCAAAGCCAGTGAAATGAGATCTGAAGGAGGGGAGGTATGTTCTCTGCAAATACATTGGGGTGTAAGCAGCAGGAGGGAAAAAAAGAAAGAGTATTTAAGCTCCTAGACAACATTAGCACAAAAACAGATGTGCATTACTTGTTGGGATATTGCTCAATTTAATACCCTGATCATGTTCCCTCTTCTGTTTTCTTCAGTGATTTCTTAAAGAACCAGGAGATTTGTTCAGGTAAGCCAAGTGGAACTTATTAGCATACTGCAAGTAAGTTGTTATTAGTGGAGCACTAATATGTCAAAAATTTTAGTATGAAGAGATTTCCTAAAGAAATACAAGTGTAAGTTTGTATCTTTGTGATGTTCCTTAGGCTGGTTTCTTCTGGGGCCACAGGGTTCATGGGTTGTGTTCCCAGTCTGGTGTTGGGGTGCTTCCTGCGTTGTGAAATTGGTTCTTGTAGAAGTACTCATAATGGTAGATGACCATAGTCTCTGCAGCTACAGACTCCGAATTCTGAGTGCTGATGGCTGATTTTAGCCTCCGAAATTTGGGATCCACTGAAACTGGTACAGGCTAGTCTGAATTTTCTTACGCTCTTGATAACCTTCTTGGCATCTTTTGGCGATGTTCTTTTTTTAACCTTTTTTGTTCTCTGCTCCCCCCCCCATTTGAGCACATTCCTTTTCTCCTCTTCAGTTTCCCTCTGGTGATGGTGAAAGGGCTGTGGCAAAGGAAGGGAATCCTAGGCCCTGGCTCAGGAGGGCTCAAGGATGCATGCAAGCTAATGTGGAGTTTGACACAGGAGTCTGTGTTCGACTCCAAAACAATGCGTGTGCAAAGGAAGAAAATGGGATCTTTACATCATCTGCTTTCTCAGTGTATGATGGAGATCAATTTCAGGCTATGCTGTATTCTGTACTGGTCTATTTGGATGCGCATGCATGCATGGAGTTATACAGAGAGAAGTATATGGTGTATTCGTGCCGTACACTGTCAATAAGGCAGCTTTTGTTTCAGTACCAACTTCTGTCATGTGCTGGGAGGGGAGATGTGGGATGGAGGAACAGAGTAGCTGCCTTGATTGGGAAGTGCATGTGATATTTTGGCTAGGCCTTCCTCCTCTGAGGTCACACTGCAGTAACATCACTGATGATGGCAGTGCTGGTTTATCCATCAACTTCAGCTCTTCTAAACATTCTCATTTACATTTTCCCCGCTGCTGGTCTCTCCTTCCACTTTTGCTCTCTGCCATGCTTGAGGTATTAGGCACTTCTTGCTGTTCTTTATCCTGACTAAAGGGCTGTGTAATAGTGCTGTGAGCTGATGAATTTGAGTAAAGGCATGCCTAGGTGCATGTGCACATGAAATGTATGTGCACCCTAGGTACATGTGCACGCTCGGTGCATTCTAGGTGTCTCTAGGGCATCACATGTGCAAGAGGAATTGTCTGACTCAAAGAGCTTGCAGTTGTATTAGTCTGTTCAGAGTAGTCAAGCTGGTCCTGAGTGTGTAACTCGGGTTCAAGTGCTAGAGAAGTTTGTTAGAGAGAAAGGATATTCAGGTCACGGTATTACCTTTATCTTTCTTCCGCCAGTATTTTAACTTTGGTGATAGTAGCGTGACTACTGCTGCAAGACTTGTGCATGCGTGTGAAAACAGTACTGCACGCACAAGCCCAGCTATTTAGCATTGCGTGAATGTTGTCTGATGGGAAGGAAAAGCAGATTGGAGCTCTCGTTTTTTCTTTCAGTAGGTGCCTGTTGTAATTCACTTTTAAGCCCACAGAAATTTTTCTTCTTGCGGTGAGTTTCGTTGCTGTAAAGTGGGTGTGGGCTTAGCAGACAAACAGCCAGAGTTTCCGCAGGATGATCCTGAGGGATCCAAACATTGCATATGCCAAGTTGGATTCATTAGAGGCTTTGTGGCTGATCCTGCAGCCTCAGGGAAGGCAAAACTCCTGTAAAATTGAAGGAAGATTTCCTGGAATGAGGCCTTTCAGGGAACACAGAAACTGATGACTGTGTGTAGAGCAAAAGCCCAGCTTTTAATGTTGAGATTTTGGCTACTGTGTAACTACAGGTGTAGCAAAGCACCCAGCTTACCTTACCCTTGTAAATTAGCCTGTTTATATATGGCTCTGCTGCGTAACAGTCRCCATAGACCTGTAAACAAAAGTGATGTTTGTTAGTTGTGTAACCCAGCTATTTACTTATCCTCCTGAAACACATAGACCTATTTTAGACTGCGTTTGACTCTTGCACTGCCAGGGTAGTTGTAAGGCCAGGGCTCACAGCATAGGGAGGTGGTGACCTTTGGTTCATTTAGGGGAGAACGTAAGAGAACTGCTTGTTCCAGCACAGCACAGGAGAGTCCTGAAGTCCTGTTTCAGGATTTTGTGGATTATGTGCCTACTATGCTTCAAACTATTTCAGAGTGCTTAAGATACAGGAACCTTTAAAGAAATGTCTCATGGCAGCATTCCTTTTTTTGTTTGCCCCTCCATTTCTGCATATCAGTCTTCTCATTTTGATGACTAGATCATGACTAGAAATAGTTCTTCTGCGGTAAAGGTGATTTTAAATGTTTCCTTCTCTTAAAATCCCCGAACAACTAAAAATGCTTCTCCAAAACAGCAGCATCTGTATCTCATCACGCGCTATTCCTGCCTCCTCTTCTGTGTTTTCCTGATGCTTTAGCTTAGATGTCCTCATCAAGCAAAGGAAAACCTAGCACTGGGAGTGAGATCCTGACACAGTGACCTCTTTCTGAGCATTACCTTCTTTGTCAGTAGCAGCAGAAGCTGAAGCAGCTCTGCTGGCTCTCGGCACTTGGAGCAGTTTGACGTTTTCTGTCTGGCATGGTTTCAGGGCTCACTTTGTTTTGAGCCCAAATGGTGAATGGCATGATGAAAAATGAGCTTGCAAGAACTTGTCCACTGCTGCTAATTTTTTGATAAACAGTTTGCAGCAGCACAACTTTGATCCAGTGTACAGTGGAGCTGTTTGTTACGTGCAGGTCTGCAGCATTCTTCAGGACTGACAAAAAGGAGAGAATTCTTTCTTTTTAATCAATAGAGTAAAAACTGGTAAGTGTCATGCTAAATAGTGAATAATTTAAGAAAATATTGCTCTGTGTAAGTGTGTGTGTGCACGTATGTCTGTGCATTTGTGGTTTTGTGTATTGGGGGATTGTGTATTACATCAGGCAGGTATGTTACGGGTGAATTTTTTGTCTTGAGTAGAGGGTTAAAGCTTTAACTTGTCTTTGCTAATGCATGTAAATAGCTTTCTTGTCCACTTAATGAGGAGGCTGGCTTGTTATCCTGTACAGTGCAGCTGGGCACTGTTCCAGAAGCAGAGGCACTTCGTTTCAAAGACAAAGAAGCCAGCGCAGACATAGGGAGAAACCTGGAACGTTGCGCTGTGGATTTTTTCAGAGCGATGACTCATTTCAGTTCACAAAGGATTCTGGGCAGGGTAGTGAGAAGTCAGGTTGGCTGATCCATTCCTATGACTTCACTTTGCAGAGAGCCAGGGAGAAGAGGAGTGACACTGCAGAATCCTGAGGCACTGCAGTGGAGAGGTGCTTTGCGAAGACTGTGAGTGCCTTTGGAACAGGGGGTGGTGTCAGAACGTGATTCCAGCCGTTCTGTGGAAATAGGGCAAAAGGAGAGAGATGTTTTCAAAACACTGTGTGGGAGTTATATTTGTAGTCCCCTTTAGATTCACTGCCTCCACCTCCTCTGTCATTTCTTAACCATTTATTTCTCATACTTATGTGAGAATTGTGTGAAATAGCATTCCTGTCAGTGGACCTGCATAGATCCTGCATTCTTTTTTATTTTCTGGAAGCCCCTATTTCCTGCTTTAAGAGGTGGGTGTTTAGCATATTACTGCCTAAAAGGCATGCTTTGTTTTTCTTCTTTCAGGTCCTGTGGCGCTGACCTATGCTGCAGCCAGCYGGCTTCCACAGTGATATAAAGCCCCAATATGCACATTGTTGTTACATCACAGCTACTTTGGATACTGTACTGGAGCATGGAACCAGACCATAGGGGTTCAGGTAAGTCCCCCTTTTTTTAACATATTGTGTGCCAGGAATATAGACATGGACATTTATTAAAAGATGCATTTGAAAAATATTGTTTGAGGAAATACATTCTAAAGCACACAATATATTAAAAAACCACAGTCCCACCCTCCTTCTACCCAGGATAAGCAACGCCACCAAAATCTCCTCAACTGAATCCTCTGGAAAAGTTCCGTGCTCCAGCAGAAACTTTTTATGATCATAGTTGTAACATGTGCTGGGATATCACTTTGGATCAGGAGGCGGCTGGCCACAGGACATGAACAAAGAAAAGGAAATTTAAATCACAGGAAATACGCAGGATGAATGCATGTAAGATGAGTCTGGTGACTGTGGGCAATTTAGCACCTGTTTCTGAAAGTTAGTGCCGCTTGGTGAACCTGGAGATTATGCTTTTAGCTGGGTCTGAATGATGAAAAAGATCAATTTACATGGTTGAAGTTAATAACTGGCAAGGGACTAGAACTTTGTTCAGAGGCCAGTGTTTGTCATATGATTGGTCATTATTAAGGTTGCTGTGTTTTCTTCAGGCTGGTTAGAATTGCAGTGGTCACATTGCCAGGTGACATTCTTGAAGCATTCATGATCTGTATCTGCAAGGGAAGGTATGTTTTGGTGTGCATGCATTTCAGAGGTGCAGAAGGAGCTTGCTGGTTAGCAAATGTGTTACTGCATTTGTCGAGCCTTTGTTTAAGCTGCTCTTAAACAGGAATAAATGGACAAATCTCTAATGTATTTTTTTTCTTATTGTTATCAGTCCTCTGATATGTGTAACTGTCTAGTAAACACAACCTGCAGCTTTGTTCATAAAACACTCCAGGAAATGTGGTTTAAAAGGAGGATTTATCTATGGCTGAAAACAGCGCAAGCAACTCACCTTCTAATTTTCTTTATTTCAGATTTTGCCAGTAAAATGTGTTCTTTTCTGTGTTAGTGTGCTAGTGCAGATCCAAGGTATTTCAGAGTAATCTGGGTAATACCACAGAAATCTGCATATTCTTCCTGTGCCRTCCTGTTGTTTAATCAGATGGAAACGTTGTCTGGCTTAAAATGACAATTACGTATCATTGTTGTGAGTTCACATAAGAAAGGTTTTGTTTGCTACATCTATGTAAGTATTCTATAATTAGAGTGATTGAGTCATGTTGAGGTTTGGGGGGGGAAAAAGGCTAATGTACAACCCAGGCCAGCCGTGTAACTTCTTCAGCATCTGTCCCTTCTTTAAGTAAATCTGAAAATGTGCTTTTTTTAGAAGAGGCTTTTCACTTACGGTATTCTTGAAAAAAAGTGATAATATTCTAGGCTGAAGAGCCCTCTTTTTGCTCATTACCAGTAGTTCTGATTTTGTTAGCTACCTTTTGTTTGAAAAGGACCTTTCTGTAGTTCTTCCCAGAGTGAAATCATAGGTGAGTGTTGACCAGAACAGGCTGTTGGCAAGAAATTTTTTGTAGGGGATTTCTGTTCCAACCACCACTATAATCATGAGGTGCCATGAAGTTACTGTACTCTAGTTTGATGTTTTGTGATTAATAACGTAGTTCTGTAAGCAGCAAAAGTAGTGAAGTCAGATTTCCCTTGACAAGTGTTTTTTGACTGGTTTCTTGCCTGTCTAGTAGGAGGTGGCTGTGCGTGAAGCTCTGTGCAGACGGAGCATGTGTAGCAAAGACTTGTTTGAGTCTCTGTTGTCTAGTGAGGCTCGATCTCTCTGGCACATGCACGCACACAGACTGTGATTGTGCAAGCCTCATTTCCTGTGGAAACCAGGCTAAAAATAATGTTTAAAGTTTGTCTTGATTCATAGGAAACAAAAGGTTAAAAAGGTGTTGAGAGGATGGATGGAGAAGAGAAACTGGGCTTTGGCTTCCTATAGTTTACAGGATGCAGAGTGTAATCAGATGATCTCTTCCCCATTTCAGGGAAATAGTGTGTATAAATTCTAATATAGTGTGCCTTTGCACTGTAACTTCCTTAATTTTCCTTCACAATGGCTGTACTGAGCTGGTTCCATTTATAAGTCAAGAGGTGATTTATCAAACAATCTTCATGCAAACTTCATGAGACATGGAGTTTGACTCCCAGGTCACTTCTTTCCAGCAGCAGAATCACTAATAAAAATTCTGTCATCAGTATGTAGTTGATAGTTTAATTGCTGATACATGGTGCAGAATATAGTCTACCTCATCTTCTACCAAGATGGTGGTACCCAGACTTTCAGAGAACAGAGACACTAGATAAACTGGCACAGGAAAGGTTCTGGCTAGTATGGGTTCAGGATGCGTGAATTTTCATTCCCAGCTCTGTTACAGACCATCACTTTCTCATCTGTACGTTAAGGATAGTTATGGTTACCCAGTTTTTCAGAATGTTTTGAAATCCACTGAAGAAATGTGCTATGTAAGAGCTAAGTGTTTATTTTATGTGCTACATAATCTTTTGTTCTGAGTAACAATAATTATTTTTTCCCCACAGGGTAGCGCTACAAATCCCCAAGGCATAAATGAGGACAAATCCCATTCATTGTTTGTTATATGCTTAGACATTTTTGAAAATTAAGTGCCGCTTAAAACAAGAAGTCTAGAAAACTTTTTTTTTTTTTAAATTCTTTAGAGAAAAGTTTGGAAAGACACTGCAGAAACAGAGCTAGAACTATATATCTCTCTCTGTCTATATATCTATCTCATATTTAAACAAAACATGCAATCAGCTGGTGAAAACTGCTTTCTGAGCTCCAGTTTTCATTTAATTGGGAGCATAAACATATGGAAGTTAGGGATAGTAATTTGATTTCAAAAGAAAGCTGCTTGAGACAAGCATCAGTCAGAGCTAACAGAAGCCATATGCTAGATGTTTTATGTAAGTGATGTGGTCTTCAAAAAAAAAAAAAGAGGAAAAGCATATTTGATTTTTTTTTAAGCAGATCTTTCCTAAAGAAGTTGTAGTAAACCTTCTGTTCAACAGGCTAAACAGTATTTATGCGCGTAATTGATGTTAATATATTATATTAAATCATAGACACAAGATATTTTCTGTTGTTGTGCATCAAAGAAGTTTGTTCACTTAACTATAACCACAGAGTGCTTGTAATTTCCCAGAGCCACAGGATAGTTAAGATAAAACTTGGCAAATCAGAGCCTCCCTGAGTGAGGGGGTTTTGGCTTTCTATCACTAGGTCTGCTGAAAGTTTTACAGATGTGTGCTAGCCTTTTTAAACCAAGAGACAGTAATTATCTCCAGCAGACACTTGAGGACAACAAGCTATGGAGGTAATTCTGGCACAACAGAGGTAAAACAAGAGTTCCCTTGTCATAATGAAGAAGGTTGAAAAGCACTCAGCGGGAAAGAATAAGGCTTAACTGGCGATAGTCCCCTGCAAAACAGAAAGAAAAGCTCTCACATAAACCAATATTTGTTGGCCATTTCTATTGCATTTAAAGCCATTTAGATTATGATTTTATGGACGATTATAGTCATCTTTGTAGTTAATTAAATGGTTGTTAAGCTCCCAAATATTTGCAAGCAGGATGTATGTTACCCTGGCATACTAACTATAGCATGCTTTGCTATAGATTGTGTTAACATTAAGGAACTGACACTGAATGTTTTATATTGATGAGTTATGTGAAGTATAGTTAGTATTTCGGTGGAAACTCTTGGCTTGTTCCTGTTGAAAAGAGACCAACTGGCAGGGGTCAAATGTGCAGACTGAATGTTTTCTGCACCCTAACCTAGAAAAGCAATTCCATGCTGGAGGCCTGCTTTGAACGGAAAGATTGTGCAAAGTGCAAGGTTACTAAAATCCAGGTAAACTTTATTATCTCTGAACTTGTACTTAGCCAGTTTTAAGTTAACAAGTCCCAACTGGGAGTGGTCCCAGAGGTGCATCTCTGCAGGCTCTTGGCAGGCAAGGGAGAGGGATGGGCTGCTCCCGGGCGAGCAGAGTAACTGGTTTGAGTTCTTGTCCAAGCATCCCTCTGGGGGCAGCTGGCAGGCTCCAGAGCAAACCTACATAAATTAGCAGCACTTGCTAGGCTTCATGTATAACCCTCCTCAAGTCCCTTTCCCACTTCAGAAAGCTGATTATGGTATTAAGGCCCATTCCTTACATCCTAAATATCGTGAGTGAATCGTTCTGGGTGCAAGGGAAAGAAAGAGGTCTTCCTCCTGCTCCCCATCCTGGCGCCTGTGTAGGTGGCAGTGTGAGTGCGTGGCTGGGAGTAGGCACAGGGATACTCTTGCCACGGTGCTTTGGTATAAGAAATTGCCAGGTCTCTGATGATCCAGATAAAACAATTCAGGAAGTTACTGCCCTTCACCTGGATGCCCTTAAAGCTACCCAGGGAGCCCATTTCAGTGCCCAGTGAACCTGATAAGGTTAAACCTCAACTGAGGGCAATATACGCCAATCTGTTTGATGTTGCAGTGAACTGAACTTAGTAGTGCTCACAAGGATACCCATGACACAGATAATCTCTGTGTGAAAGACAGTAATTTCTTAAATTGCTTAGCTTAATCTGCATAATTCTTATAATTCTGATACTTTTTAGACATGAAACTAATGATTAAAGAAACTGATCCCCTACACAAAGTGCATGGTGACTGTTGATCACAGTTGGTAAACTTACGTGTCTGGCTGATTACAAAGATTCGTCTCTCACGTTTCCCTGTAAGCTGCCTACTTGATTGCCATTGTCTGTAAAGCACGCGGCAGGAACTTTTCAGTTGTATATGAATAAAAAATGTCCAGAAAAGGTTATATTTTAGGGTCATCATTGTGTGGTCAGATAAGAATGAGGAGGATCTTGGGGTGCACTGTGTTGAAGCTGGAGGAATGCTGCTGTGTTGGGATTGCAGCATTGATCTGGTCAGGCCTGATTAAGCAGAAGCAATCAGAAGACAGCATAGCACAAATGTGTATTTTAAATTATTGTTGTGTCTTGGGTAATGTGTACAACAGATTGTACAGCTGGTGTATTGAAGAATACTGCTTATAAGTCTCACTGAAGCAGTTATGCAATTTGCTACTCCCACCAATTTTTTTTTCCCCAGCGTGCTGAGTATAATGCAAGATTAAATGCATTTTGATAATCAGTTTTAGAAACTGCTGTTCCTGTTTAGTAGACATAATAGGAATGTGGAATTAATAGGGCAAATATTAGATCCTCTAAATTGTGGAGGAAAGTTTGAATTTGAATTCATTTCCAGTCATTTGATTCCTGATTTGATCACAAGCTATTGCTCCGTGACAGCAGAAATAGGGTGATTTTCCTGAGATTTCAAAGCCATTTAGGTAAAACTTAATCCCTGGCTATTGACTGACTTGTGGCCAGAAAAGGATTCGTAGTCAAGCACCCCTTGTTCTGTCTGTTACTCTTTATTATTCCTTTTCCACTGGCAAAGGAAATATTTTAGCCTGCCGCTTCCCTCTATTTGGGATCATTGGGGAACTGTTACCACTTCAAGAGGAGGTACAGAGCAGAATCTAAAAGCATTTCTGTATTTATATAAAGTATGTTAAAATGCACATGTATATGTGTATTTGTGTAGTCATGCTAGTATTATCAAATKGTAATTTCTCCTATAACTTTCATTTTGAAGATCTTTCAGTGATTTTTTTAAATATGGGTTAATGGATTATTTTTAAAGACAACATGAGAAAAGTTACAACAAAGTTAATTTTCAGGCCATCCTGGAACCATTAAAACTTCTCTTCTAAAAAATATGTAGTCCTTACAAAGACATTTGACATGTAGATCCAGGAGAGATTTATTCAGGGTATCAGTCTTAAGGTGTTTGATGCTTTTGTGCCTCTAAAGAGTGTTCTGCGCTTTATCAGCTGAGTGAAAATGTCATTCATTAACTTAGCAACATTTTTTTCTGATCTTTGTTACTATTAAGAAAAAATATTCTTTCAAGTGGAAATGGTGGGTGATCCATACTGCTAGCCTTTGAAAGGGGAGTGAAGTCTCCCCTTTTATGTCCAGAGAAATACATGCAACTATTTTGTTTGTGCAGTTACCTAGTAGGATATTCAAGCACGAGGTTTGCACCTAAGTGCTGATTTGTTGGCATTTTCTGAATCTGTCCATTGCACCCTTTGAGAAACTATGTCTGCATAGCGTATATCTCCCATTTTCCAAAGTTCACCATGTCTAGGTTTTGAAATAAGCTCCATTTTAAGAGTTTTATACGCAGCTCAGTACAAAGACTACAGAGCTGTGCACATCTTCTCCGATTGTATCTCTACATCCTTGTTCTATGAGCAGATTTTAAAACAAAATGCTTCATTGCACATCTGTTGTCTTTTTACAGGTGATGTATCACCCATCAGCATGTCTCCCATCAGTCAGTCACAGTTTATTCCACTTGGGGAAATCCTTTGCCTGGCCATCTCAGCAATGAACTCTGCCCGAAAACAAGTCACACAAGAAGCACTAATGGAGCACCTAACAACCTGCTTCCCAGGTAACTGGACATTAATAAGTCATTGGTCAGATGGGCGCACATCTGCAAAAGGGCAGTTAAAGAATCCCCAATCCCTACCCAAAAGGTTGCTTATCTTTTTGGCTTCTTTAAAAGAGGGAGTTTCAGTGTTTGGTAGTCCGTTTTAGTTCACCCTTCTAGACAGGAATATTGATTAATCCTGAGATGCTACCCAAAAGTAAAAGGAGGCTTTAGGGTTCTAATCTTATAACCTTTTCTTTATTCTTAAATATACAGAGGATTGAGTTCTCTTTGACAGGGCCATTCATGTGAGATGCATTTTGCAGGGTTAATTCCTGACTTCATGTAAATATTAGAAATTACCTGAGGTACTAAACAGCAAACTGTATTGGCTTGTTTCTTTTTTCAGGCTGTTATCAGAATAAGCTTGTTTGTGATTTTTCTCACAAAATAACCTTCTTTATCATCATAGTCAAAGGAGTTTAAGACTTCTTTCGTAGTTACAGAGAACAAGTCTGCTCATAGCCAGAGCAGACTTATTCCACCTTGTGGCTTTCAAGCCAGTTGTAAGCTAACTCGTAAGAGCTCTGTTGACATCATGCAACCAGTTCAAGTGTCATTGTCCAATCTCCATAGAGATAAGCTCATGGAGGTCTCTGTGTAGAGCATTCTCTCTTAAAGAGCAGATTTCCCACATACTGCATGTCTTCCTCCACCTAGGACAGGCTATCAAAACTGGTGTGGCCTGATGCAAGTAATAGAGTCCAATGACGATGATGTGCCTGCTTCAGGGAGAGGTTATATTTAAACTGAAAGGAGGTTGTCAGCCTGATTCGCAGGGGTTTTAAGAGCATCTTGGACACAGTTCTGGCTTTTGCTTCTGTACTGCCCTTGCTTGAAAAATCTTTAAATCTTTTTTTTTTTTAACTTGACAACTCTCTCCATGACTAAAAGATTTGGAGAGCCATAGATACACTTGCTGTGTTCATAAATGGAGGTGTACTGTTCCGAAGATATTCTTGTCAGCATTTGATAATATTTATTAAATGGTAAAATGAAAATGTCTTAGATTAAAGATTCTGTAACATCAAAAAAAGGAAACCTATATTAAGAATGTACTCTTGAATATGCTGCTTCCCTACTGGCAGTCTGTATCTGGAGTTGGTGAATCATGCAAAATGCATCTTGTAGAGACATCTAAAAGTGTGGTGTAAAAGCATTGGGCAGAGGTTTACTGCTCAAGAGAGCACAACTTTTTCACTTGTGCTTTGTATGATCCTGGGCAAGATGATTAACTATTCTGTGCCTGAGTTTACAATTCTCTAAACTAGTTGAGAAACTTCTCTGTTGTACCTCTTTTACAGCTGTAAAAAGCAGCTAATTAAAAATGCTTCAGTAGGAAAACTACTGATGCATCTGCCTCATCTAGGCAGTCTAACCATAGCCATGTTTTGATGTCTTGAATTTTTTTGCTTACATTTCAGAGCAAGAGTTACTTAAAGCCTTGAAGGTTGCATGGGTTTTCCTGTAACTGGTACTGTTCTGAGATTTTAAAATGTAATTCTGGATTGAGAGCTGTGTTTGGAATAAACAATTCTGTCTGACATTTAATAATTGCACTTTGGAAAAAATTACTGCAAGTATATTTTGTAAATACTGTCTTTCTGTCCCAATTTGTGGTTTTGTTTATCAGGGTTTTTTTTCAGTATGCTTGGCTGATTTTGAAAATAGTGGTAAAAATTGTAAGGGATAGAATGCAAAGAAGGCAAAGTTCACAATTACCATTCCAGTTTATTTCATTTTGATGATTTTTTTTTTTTTCCCAAGTCATGTTTTCTGTATAGCTATGTACTAGAAGAGTTCCATAGATTGCAAGTATTTTTCCAATTATTCTATCAATATTTTTATATAAACATTATTGCATGGTGGAAATGATAATTTATTGGTGGCATCCCTTGGGTTTCCTGGGAGCATGATTATCTGTTGACTCGGTGTGTTGTGCTATTCTTGCTAGGCAGAACCATACATCAAAAACAATTCAACAGGCTGGATTATTTTGTAGACTCTGCTCAGAAGAAGCCTGAGGCAAGTTAGCACACAGTCTCTTGCTGCCTCTTTTTTTTCCACTAGCCATGAACATGTGCATTTCTCAAGTCTGAGATTAAAAAAAGGAGCGCCTTGTTTTTCCTACCTCACTTCCCAAAACGTAAAGAAAATTACTTGGAAAAAAAAATAATCCACCTTTGTTGTCCAATTTTTTTCCCCTCTCTAGAGAAATGCCTTTCTCTCCCAGCCATGACATGTTTAACATAGCAAACATACATGTTCTCTCAGTGTATAAGGATTATCCAAAAATTTTGTCCTTCCCAATAAACAGAACCTCTTCTTGTGCTGAGTGATATTTTTCACTTGTCTGTCCAAACTGTCTCATAAATCAGCTGTGGCTTTTTGAGCCCTTGTATTCACTATGGCTATTTTAAAGTATCTGATGTTCTCCTATATTCTGATAGTTTATTTTTCCTAATTAGGTGCTGATGCTCTGAGAGAGAGGAGAGCATTACCAGTGTAGATGTATCTGTCATTGTCACATGACCTCTCTGTATGTCACCCTGTAGCAGCACTTGTCTGCCTGTGTTGTTTGTGTTTTAATGAACAGATGCTTCACTGCATTTCATGGCATGTGTAAATTTCCTAAGACCCCAGATGCTATTCTCAAACTGCCTAAGAATAATAAACCTCTTTCCTCAGTGCAGGATCTTACACTTGCAGTCTAGCCTCGAGTTTGCTGAGCCATTGTGCAGGCATAAATCTGGGCCATGGCTCTATCTGAAATAAGGTATGCTAATTATTTATAACATCACATAGCAACCACTCCACATCCTTAACTAGTATTTCATGAGCCAATCAGAGTATTTCTTTTATCCCTTGTTAAGCCTTAGCATCAGCTCAGGAGAAAATCATTTTAGCAGATTTAACACCATTTAAATACTACTTCAGATGTATTTTTCATGAATTTATTTTATTGAAAAAGTTTGTAATGATAATGCACATCTTATTTGTGGCTTTTGTTATCCGTCAGGTTTTTAAAAAAGCAAGAGGGCTCCTGCTGCACATGCTCCCATTATTCTAACTTGGAATTAAACAACGAGATGCTTGTACAGCCCTACTTTATAATTTATTGACCATGGTTTAAATCCCGTACATTAAATGTAAATCTTTGAAATCCAGTATAAGGAGCTAAGAATGTAACCTCTGTTCCTGTGTTTGGCAGCCAGACCCTCTTATCTCTATGAACCGGGCTGAAGAAAACATCAAGCCTTAGTCTATGCTGCCTTTAGTAAGGATTTTTTTTTTTTTTTTTTTTCCTTCCCAATTTTGTCCACATACTTATTAAAATCATTTTAAGGTGTTCAAAATTTCAGTGTAGAAAATACGTGTGTATTGGACTAGGTTGCTTTTGAAGTGAACAGTTTTCTGAAAGCTGACAAATTCTTCTGACATTCACCTTCATAACTGTTCACTCTTTAAATATGTGAAATGTATATGTGGCACTTAAAATAAGTGTCTTACATTAACTGAGTTCACTCTAGGTCAGCGTTCTTTGTGAGCAGCAAACAAGACATAATCTTCTGTCTGGAAGCTCGATGGATGGCATGGTAGACTCTCTTGAGATGCAGAAAATGTACATGTCTGATGATTCAGTGTCCAGACAGTTTCTGCTTTTGAATTATTAAACCACTACATAATCTTAAATGACACCACTGCTGTCATGCAATGTTTTATGTGCTAGAGTCTCTAAACTACTGCGTTTTTCCTCTTGTTCCTATTTAATGGAGGAAGGGAGACCATAAGGAGACTTCTGAATGCAGTGGGGTAGGTTACATATAGACATGATGTGGGCAGGTTGCTGTAAAGAGAAAAGTCTTGAGAAAGCCAGGAAATCTGTATTTAAAATAGCAACAATGGGAGCCAGAGCAGTGTCATTGCTCCTGTCCACCATGCAGGAAAGCCTAATTCAAGTTTGGGTCTGTTTCTGCTTTTGTAACTACCTGAAAGAGCTCTGAACAAAACCCGTAGCTAGCATTAGCTGGCAATGCTGAGCTCCAAAGATCTGCATCTGTCATYGTCACTGCTGGCTTAGTGAACCACAGGGATTCACTGTATGCTGGGAGTGATAAAAGTGATAGTCTCCAACTCCAGAGAGAAGGCAGCTGACACGATTAACTTTACAGCATCATTGACTGCCCAGGCACGCTATTTTTTTTTTCTTGGTGTTTATCTGCACATTCTCTATTCACAGGACTTAGTCAATTAATGTAACTACTGTGCATCCAGTGTGTAGAGACTCATTTACGCAACACATTGCAGTCATTGTGGTTTACTGGGTGAAAAATACATATTATTATTTTTACCATGTATTTGCAGTGCATTTTTGCCTAAGTTAGTGTAAAACATCAGAAGATCCATTTCCATCTCTTCCCCTAACTTTTCTGTAAACTCCCAGGAGAATGTTTTCCTCTCCTTTACTTTTGTTCCGATGTTTTTGAAACAGTATGTTAAAAAGAGTCTTTAAGCAAAATAAGGATGAAGAACCAAGTTCTCGCAGGCAAAGGTAGGTATGTGTTGAGGTATTTACGTGTAAGCTCCTGAAAAACGCAATGGATCAGTCAGGTTGTTTATGTAGAGGCAGGAAGAGAGATTGGCTGCTGCACAGCAAGTGCATCTCAGTTGGACCAGGATTGGACCCTGCAGTGCATTTTCAGCACAGGATGGAGAAGCACATGAGCTTGAGTTCAGGGTCATCCACTTCTTGTGGTGAGGCAAGGCATAATGTAAAAGGGGTGGTGTTACCCAAGCAGACATAGCAGCTCCACCGCAGGAAAGAAGAGGATAGATGATGACCGCTGGTTGTTACGGGAATTGAAATCACTCTTCGTGTTCCTGTGCTTTACTGAAAGCTCACGCAGAGGGCAGCCTGCTCTCCAGTTGCCACTGCCTCACAATCCAGAGGAAGCTCAGCATATTGTTTACTTCAGTCCAGAGGGATTCAGGACTCTGGGCTGGGGAGGGGTAGTTCTTCCCGCC
>JAYKAV010000008.1:231627-250467 GCA_035582835.1 Phoebastria nigripes
TCTGTTGTTATTTCTGGCATGTTTGCTCATCCAGCAATTCTGGGGGTCTTTGTTACTCTCTCCAGGATTATCACATAAATTGTGGACACCCACATGAAAAGCRAAGAAAATGCACGTTCCTGATTCTCCATTTCATTTGCATATTCTTTCCAATTTTCAGTCTCATTTATTCTCTCAAATTATATCCTTTCTTTACCTCTTTTACTTCCTGTGTCTGGATCGGCCCCAATCTTTCAGCTCTGTGGACTGTGCATGAAATATATTTACTGCCCCCATGTACTTCTCCCTGGCACCTTCTGTGTTGTAACTGCTTTCACTCACATGTCCATGTTATTCCTAACACTTTGCTGTTTCCATTGTAAGACTTTTAGTTACAGATATTACTGGATGTGAGCAGTATGGTCATGTCTCTAAATTCAAACAACATTCAAAGCCAGGCATAAGAATACTTACTATGTTGCCTGCAACCCAGTAGCAAGGAAGAGGGTGAGTTAAGGAATTAGTACAACTTCTCTATTTCTTGTCGCTAATCTTTTGACGGGGTTTTGGTCATAGTGCCAGACCCCTTGCTGTCATCCTCATGTTTGCTAGCACAAGGAGATCAGTGAGCTTACAGGGTCCAGCCTTTGACACGTGGGAGAAGAGTTGGTGACCAGACACTATGTGCTACTGAAGATACTGTGTTTGTGGCAGGTACACCTGGTTGAGATTTTTCCATGAAGTATTTTTGTATTTCCATGTACTCCACTTCCATGAAGTATTATGCTTGCAAAAAGCATATACTTTGTTGAAATGTTTTTGCATGCATGATTCCATGGAGTTTCTGTTCTTGAAGATAGTCAGAGTTTGACTTGACAAGGCCCTGACCAACCTGATGTAAATTGGCCTGGCTGTGAGTAGGGGTGTTGACCAGATGACTTCATGAGGTCCCTTCCAACCTAAGTTACTCTCTGATTCTATTTTTTTTTTTTCTAAATTAGTTTTGTTGAAAAGGAAACTAAGACCCAGAGTAAATAATATTAGCTTTTTTAGTTTAAAATAGACCATCCAAACTTTTGAAAAAAATTTCTCTAGTTCTAAAAATGTAAACCAGGTCAGTACCCAGTATTAAATTAAAATTAAAATGCATTTTAGTTCAACAAAATGTATTGATTGAAGATAGCTTTTTCCACTGAAAATTTTGAAGGATTTTCATTTCTTATACAGCATAAACAGATTTTTTTTTAAACTAGCTTGTGAACTAAGTCTCTTGTTTCCTTAGCTCTAGATGGAACTTATTCCTATGCACAGCTTGCTAACTTGGTATTTCATCTAATAAAGTATTGAAAACTTGGTCCTGCACCACCGAACCCAGCAGGAGTACTGGTAGTGGGAAGGACCAGGCTCACAATGCCAAGTCTACCATGTGGCTAATGTGGTGTTGATGCAGGGTTGTCATACTTGTCCCTCTCTCAGTATGTGATATATGCACTTAGGTAGTGTCCCTCACATCTTACATGAAAGGCAGGGAACTCTGAGAAGTAAAGTTTTAGGAGCTAAATCTGTAACTTCCAGCATAGTGGAAAAGTCTGTTTGGGTAAGATGAACTGTATCATTCAAGGCGTGTCTTTTTTTGGAGCAGCTGATGTAGTTGAAACATGTTTTAATGGGAGAGCAAGTCAGTTCAATCAAGTTTGTGATAAAGGGGCAGTTTGGGGGAATGCTTTTTTTTCTGCGTAGTATTCTTCTGTGGAAAAACAACTTAGGCATCCAAAGTAACAAAGAACCACTGTTTTATACATGGCTGGGCATTGTAATAAATAGTTCTGGTGAATTGGGATATAAATATTTAGTTGGAAGAAGAATAAAAGTGAAATGTTTCTTGTGACACCCTTTGATTTCCAGTGATTTCATCTTGTAGCTTTAGGTCACCTGCGCAATGGAAGTGACTAGAAGTTCTCTCTTTTTTTCTTTTTTTTTTTAATGCTCCATTGATGGCCTCCTTTCTATTTAATTAATAATTGATATGTCTGAAGTGTAGGAGATAAGTGGAAAAACAAACAGACAAGAGAATGCCTAACAAAGTGCTTTACTGGAGTTGTTTGTTCAGCRTATTCCAGCTTGCACATTGGAAAAAACAGCTTTTTGTTGGGGAGGGGGGAGCCAGAGAGTCCTGCACGGTTTCATGCACTCCCTGATATGTGTTTACTGTCATTTCTAGGAGTTCCAACACCTAGTCCAGAAATCCTTCGACATACCTTGAATATGCTTGTACGGGAGAGGAAAATATACCCAACTCCGGATGGTTATTTCATTGTAACCCCGCAGACTTACTTTATAACACCATCTCTCATAAGAACTAACAGTAAATGGTACCATTTGGATGAGAGGATACCTGACAGGTCTCAATGTACGTCTCCGCAACAAGGAACTATAACTCCCTCCACCTCGGGATGTGTCAGGGACCGAACACTACCCAAAAACCACTGCGACTCCTGCCATTGTTGCAGAGAAGACATGCACAGCATGCATGCATCTACCCTACAGAGGAAATCAGCAAAAGACTGTAAAGACTCATACTGTCCTCCTTCATTATGTCAGGTCCCACCTACTGAGAAAAGTAAAAGTACTGTCAATTTTTCTTATAAAGCAGAGACACTCACAAAGCCTAAGGATGTAGAAAAGCAGTCTAAGAAATTTGGACTCAAATTATTCCGATTAAGTTTTAAGAAGGACAAGACAAAACAGTTGGCAAATTTCTCTGCCCAGTTTCCTCCAGAGGAGTGGCCGCTGAGGGACGAGGACACCCCTACCACTATACCTAGAGAGGTAGAAATGGAGATTATCAGGCGCATTAACCCAGACTTGACTGTGGAAAATGTCATGAGGCACACTGCACTAATGAAGAAACTTGAAGAAGAAAAAGCTCAACGAAGCAAAGCAGGATCTTCAGCTCACCACAGTGGACGCAGTAAAAAGAGCAGGAATCACAGAAAGTCTCATGGGAAATCGAGGTCACACAGCAAGACTCGGGTGTCCAAAGGAGACCCATCAGATGGCTCTCATTTGGATATACCTGCTGAAAGGGAGTATGAGTTCTATGATCCCTTGACTCGATCCCCACGGGAAGGCTGTTTTATAATAGAACACAAAGGAGATAATTTTATAATGCACAGCAATCCTAACATGATTGAATCTCACTTCCCCATGACACCAGAGTGGGATGTGTCTGGTGAGCTGGCCAAAAGAAGAACTGAAATGCCTTTCCCTGAACCTTCCAGGGGAAGCTCCCACTCCAAGGTCCATCGGAGCCACAGCCATACACAGGATAGAAGATCAAGGAATGAGCGGTCCAGTAAGGCTAAAGAAAGGTCTAGATCCATGGATAACTCCAAGGGACCTCTAGGCTCAGCTACTTTAGGCACACCTGAAGATATAGGTGAAGGCTGTAGCCCAGATGACCAAACAACTAACCAAACTTACATTGACGATAGTACCTTAAGGCCATCTCAGTCACTCAGTCATCAAAGGACTCTGATTTCATCTGCAAGCTACAAAGAGACTTGCATCCCTGAAATAGCTAGTGGCAGTGTAGAAACCCCCAGTTCTTGTAGCCTATTGGAACAAAGCAAGCCTACAGAGAATTTGCCATCGTATAGCGAGCTCAACTCCTGCACAACAAAATCTGCAGTCGATGACTATTTTCAGTGCAACACATCCAGTGAGACTGTGCTTACTGCTCCATCACCACTGGGAAAGAATAAAGAGGATCATGACACGCTGACAGGGACAGATGGGCTCAAAAAAATGACTCCTGCAGAAAGACAGTCTCAACATATTGCTAGGGAGCCTGGGGTGCACAAAGAGGAGTCCCCAAAGGGCCCAAGCAGTGGTTCAGTGGTTGCTGGCCAAACTCCAGAGGTGATCGCAAATGGGCGGCTGGTTCAACACCATAGCACTGAATCAAGCAGCCTTGATAAAAGGAAAGAAATATTTAGCAAGGATACACTCTTTAAACCTCTGCACAACACTCTTTCTGTGAATAGTTATCATAAGTCTAGCACACCCCTGCTGAAGCCCCATCAAAAGACCCCCTCTGACACATTGCCAGTCAGATGTGAGAAACTTGAACAAGCGATAGTAACCTCAGTCACACAAGTCATGCCCGTTTCACAGAGACAGCAAGAGACAACTGGGAACCAGGAGGCCTCCTTCGACTACTACAACGTATCTGATGACGACGACTCAGAGGAAGGAACCAACAAAAATGCTGAGGAAGAAAAGAACAGGGATGATGTCGGCACGATGCAGTGGCTCCTAGAGAGAGAAAAGGAGAGAGATCTGCAGCGAAAGTTTGAGAAGAATCTTACTCTTCTCACCCCAAAGGAAACAGAAAATAGCAACAACCAGAGAGCCACCCACTCAGCCCGCCTGGACAGCATGGACAGCAGCAGCATTACTGTCGACAGCGGGTTCAACTCTCCACGGTAGGACTGTCACATTCATTGCAGCTTTACAGACTAGAAAGTTCCATTTTTAGTTATATGTGTGTGTGATATTGGTGACAGAACATAGGGCTGTATTAAACAATTCCACACGTTTTCAGACAGCTCTGGAATCTGCTGTTCAGATGGGGTGGATCAAAAGAAGCGTGGCCAGCAGGTCGAGGGAGGTGATTCTGCCCCTCTGCTCTGGTGAGACCCCACCTGGAGTACTGCGTCCAGCTCTGGAGCCCTCAGCACAAGAAAGACATGGACCTGTTGGAGCAGGTCCAGAGGAGGGCCATGAAAATGCTCAGGGGGAACACCTTTCCTATGAGGACAGGCTGAGAGAGTTGGGGTTGTTCAGCCTGGAGAAGAGAAGGCTTCAGGGAGACCTTATTGCAGCCTATCAGTACTTAAAGGGGGCTTATAAGAAAGATGGGGATAGACTTTTTAGCAGGGCCTGTTGCAACAGGACAAGGGGTAATGGCTTTAAACTAAAAGAGGGTAGATTTAGGCTAGATATAAGGAAGAAATCTTTTACAGTGAGGGTGGTGAAACACTGGAACAGGTTGCCCAGAGAGGTGGTAGATGCCCCATCCCTGGAAACATTCAAGGTCAGGTTGGATGGGGCTCTGAGCAACCTGATCCGGTTCAAGATGTCCCTGCCCATGGCAGGGGGGTTGGACTAGATGACCTTTAAAAGGTCCCTTCCAACCCAAATTATTCTATGATTCTATGTGTGGGTTTCCCACCATATCGTAAGCAACCAATGACCATTTGCAGCATCATTGACTCTGTATTAGTTTGTTTTCTGTTTGCTGAAAACCTTCCTGTATCCTTTTTTTTTCTGTATTTAAACTTGTGTTTGCATTTAGAATAGAAGGGATGAGCTCCTGCATATTCCCCCTCTTCCCTTCCCTTCCCTCTAAGATACCATCAACAAGACTAATTGGAAGACTAGACATGACTAGGTGACATAATCTTTGGCTCAGACAAAAAAAAAAAAACCAAACATGATGATTGGTTTGGGTTTGGGCTTGGGCTTTTTTGTTTGTTTTCTTCAAAAATTTTGGAAGCGTATCTATCACCATTCCAAACTGGTGAGACTGGAACAGTTGCTCCCACACACAGCTGAAAGTGCTCAGGCTATTTGAACTTCAGAGGTGACCCAGCGCTGCACCAGCAGAGAGAGAGGTGCCTTGCCTAAGATACTTGGGAAAAGAGTCGAGACGTTTGCGTGTGGTGGTGCTGGTTAGTCATTTCCATTCCAGGGATCTCAGACATCATGGAAGTCTCAGTGTGCTAGGAGTTACAGGCATAGGGAGGAGAGAGTTGCCGGTGTGTTCTCTGCCCTGAAGATTTCACAAGCTCATTTCCAGGTTAAGAATCCTTCGCGTGAGCCTTCTTCCTTCTCTTTCTGGCCTCTGAGAGTCCTAGGTCCCTGCTGGAATGGAGCTTGCTTGGTTTTGTTTGCCCTGGATAGCAATCCATCAGAGTTCAGAACAATGACTCTAAGAACACAGAAATAATTTACAATGGTAGTTCTCTTATAGCATCTTACTTAAGCTTAAATTATTTATTGCCTGTTTTTCAAAATAAAACCTCCAAGACTGGATTTGTATTAGGTAAAAGAAAGTGGGGTTTCGGGTTTTTTTGTTGTTTTTTTTTCCCCCTGTAAAAGGTGTTCTTATTCCTCAAAATTATGTATTTTTTTTAAATCTATAGCAAAGGCTCTCAGAAAGGCATGTGAAGGATTTCCTGCTTCTACACAGGACTAAATTTCATTTTCAGTTAAAGTCATGTCACTCTGGAATAAATTCCTTTGGAATTGATGGCTACTCCCACTTGAAGTTGATGACAAGGCAGCAAGTATTGGGCCTGCTGCAGCATGCAGTGATCATCAAACTAGAGCAGGCTTTTAACATATGTATAATTTTTCTGAGTAAAAAATTTGAAAAATGATTTCAGTAAATTGTACCACTTACACTGAATCCAGCTTAAAAAAGAAACTTAAGAAGGTTTTGAATTTGTTCCTGTTATTGATTGTTCTGCACATGCTTGGCATCTTTCTCACATACAACTGTTGTATGAGGCTATTTGCACTGTTCTTTTTAAAATGTAATCTCTTCTTTTAGTTGAAGTGCTATACTTGCAGTCAGTTTTTGTGGGGGAGTATATGGTGGTGTTTGCTTCTTGCGCAGCCTGTCTTACTCAGCAGAGTGCATTTCACCTCCAGGATAGGATGTCAACTGGATAAAATTCAGTTCTTAGACTACTATTTTGCTAGCTATATGCTAGCTGAATATCAAGCTTGCATTTCTGGTTAATGCAAAGGCAGACATTTCCTTCCCTAGTTATTTACACAAAAGCTAAAGTTTCTGTTGATGTTAATCTTAAACTTAGCTAGCAAGAGAACAGGCTAGCTAGCTAGCAGCTAGCTAGAATGGCGAGCATACTGGATTTAGTGCTGCTATACCACTTTGTTTAGATCAAAAGGGAAATAGATAAGCAGCTTTTAATAATGATTGTGTTCCACACATCCCTTTTTTTTATTTTACTGTTTACTAGTTCACAAATGTCTTCTTTTGGCAATACCACATCAAGTAAGCTTTTATAAAAAAAAAAAAAAAAAAAAAAAGAGCAACATTCTGTAGGGTTTTGTAAGACCAGTGTATAGTCTGGATATTTCAAAGGCTTTTTTATGAGCTTTGCATCAAGATGATTAAATTGGATGATTTTGCTGAGTTTTGGTCACTCCTCGGTATAAGTCTATAAAAATAAATCGAGCTGAGGGTGAATTCAGCCCTTTGGCAATAATTACCATGCTGTTATTACTCTCCTACCGTATAACAAAAAATGTACTTCACAGCTCTTTTCCACGAAATACAAAAAAGGCATCCAGCATCCATCTGGTAAGATTCACCTATATCTGACAGTGTCCATTAGCAGATGCCTAGGGAAGAGTATAAGAACAGGACGTGCATGTAGTGATATTCCTCAGGTATACTCTTCTAGCCTCCACTGGTGCTGTAACTCTCGACTTCCTGAGGTGTGGTGGTATCTTTTCATTTAAACTGAAGTGTGCAGTGTTGCTTGGGGAATCAAAATTACCAATTCTACACTGTGAAAGAACAAGTATATTTTTAAAGTGTGACAAATTGAAAAAAGGGGCATTTCAAAAAGAACCCAGGATGTAGTTAAAGAGATTTGCAATGGTCATTTGACTTCAAAAGTATTTTGTGTGTGAAATTTGCGAACACATCACCATTGGGAAAACAGCCTCACAGTATTTTGTTCATTGCTTTTATGTGAGTTGTATATAGTAAATGTTAGCTGTCAATATTAATTTTATTCCTTTATTTTTAGAGCTTATATAATACTTCTGCTCTCTTGTCACCTAAAGAAAGAGCTAATTTTGGCATTACTTTGCATGCAAAATTCTCGCTGCAGTCTTTGTGTATACATGTTGTAACGGTCAGTTTGTAATATCAGAATTGAAAATGTTTGAAGATCCGCAATTGGTGGTCCCATAAAGAATGATACAATACTGAATGATCTCTGAAAAACAAAGGTTGCATCTATTTTCATTAAAAAGCAGAGGGAGAGGAATCCAAACATTGAGCAACARAAGTTCACCATACGTCATTGCAGCTCGCAGAGATCTCTTACTATGCGTGTCACCCATCATAGCTGTTTGGAACTACTGACTATAAGGCGATAATTGGCAGAAGATGATCGGTACCATTTTGATCAATTGAAAAGATCTATGGGAGTTTTCCTAAAAGCATCATTGATTTTCCAGATTTAGTCAGTTTAAGATGATTTAAATCTGCCCTACAACTAAACAAGGTGTTTCTTCCTTCCCCTATGCCATGCACTGACACATTTCTCCCCTGCCACATCCAAAGCTGTGCATTCCTACTCTTCCCCTGATGCTAGCACTAATCTTTTTTTTTTTTTTTTTTCCTTCTTAGGGCTAGTATTTAACTGAGAGCGGTCCCTGATCTGGCTGGCTGCATGGCTCAGCATCAGGGAAGCAGCAGGAACATGTGGCAGGGTCAGGTCCACACAAGGCAGGCAAGAGCTGCCCCTTTCAGTAGCAGGTAAATTTAGGTTGACTTTAAACTGACTACTCTGTCGTTAGTATCTCTGTTTCTAGTGCTTATTTAACAAACCCATTCAGTCCTCTAAATGTATTCTGTAAACATCTCCATAGCAAGTGGTGATGTCATTTTGCAAAGTAGGGACATAGGTGAAGGATACATAACCAGGGACCATATGGCTATTTGAAAACCAAATTTTTCTCTGCACAGAAACACATTGTTTGGAGATCAAAAGTTGTTAAGAGTGGAAAGAGAACAAAAAGAGTAGTAGTGGTAGAACTAGCCTTAGCATATCTTGGCCAAGTTTTTTAAAAGCTGTAGACTAAAATACAGGCTCCTCTGCATTCATAATTAGATGTATCAGTCAAAGGCTTAGTCTTTAAGAGTGCGAAGTGTCCTGTCACTCCCATGGATAAACGATGCATTAGAACTAAAGGAACGTTGTCCATTTTATGAATGAAATAGCAGCGCTAGTTGTTGTTTAGGGCATGATCACAGACCAGGCAGTTAAGATTTCTCAGCATCTTGTAAGTTGCAATCGTCTCAGCTGCAAAGCAAAATTGAAGTGTTGTGTTTAGAAGCATTGTGGGTTTAATGTGAAGCAGCATTTTTAGTTAATATTTTGTGTACAAAGGTAGATAGGTACATAGGTAGAGGAGGAGACAACAGAGGAAGCTGTGTTACATGATTACTCTCCTAGCTCTGCCTAGTCACAGAGCTGATTTGATGAAGTTACTTTGTGCAAAAATGCACCAGTCAGGAGAGAAAATTAATATGTTCCACGAGCAAGATGGAAGCTGTTTCCTTGGGTGAAAAATTCAGATGCTTGATACTGGTTCAGCTTACAGTTTGTCTGACAGCTTCAGCTCTGCTTAGTGCTATACCTGTGTTACAGTATGATGACTGCTGAGTACCTCTGGAACCCGTTTTGGAGGAACATATGTGTACTGTCAAAATGAGAAGGTTCATTGATGTGACATTACATGCAAACACAGGATGCCTATTATAAAACACTCTACTCTCCTTTCCTGTCTGGTCGATAGATATATAGGCATGTCATATATGAGTGTGTATATATATTTCTTTTCCGTTCTAGTACTCGTGAGAGCCTGGCATCCAACACTTCAAGTATTGTTGAAAGCAACAGACGTCAGAACCCTGCTCTGAGCCCTGCACATGGTGGCGCAGGCCCAACGTTCAACTTCCGAGCCACTGCAGACCCGCCGACAAGTGAAGCTGAGAAACTGCAGAAACCTGCTAACTGCCTGCAAGCTTCTGTCACTAGTGTCTGATAGTCATCCTGCCTCAGATCTTCTGTCTCATCCTGTACAGCAAAGTTTACGACACTGGGACTGATGTTTACATCTTTGGGGAAAAATTAAAAAAGCATCTCAACCACAGTTTTAGTGTTTACTTAAACTGTGCTGCTATGTAGACTAGGGGCAACAAAGAAATCTTTATTTCAAGGTATTGCTTTTCACATTTGCGGCTCTGTAGCAACAGAATAGCAGTAGGGATAATATGTACACTTTTTGCTTCACTTAATTGTAACTGAGCACATATATGAAAGTCTAGACACTGTAAGTGTAATCTGCATTTTCAATGTCCATGCAGTTGCCAACTTCATTTAAAAAAAAATGCCACAGATGTGTGATGCCCCCGGTCAGAGGCTGAACTCTGCTGCAGAGTTGATCGTTTTTTACTTCAAAAACTGAGCCACTGCTGAACGTAACCAGCCAGGATCACCGTGAGGAAAAACAATGCCAAACATGACAAGTGATGACCTCAGCTCTATCTGTGAATTATTAATGCTAATCAGTCATTTTCACTGTGCATTTTTGTGACACAATTTTGCAAATACCCGTTTAAGCGAGTAAAAAGAGGTTTGGGGTTTGGTTTGGTTTGGTTTTTTTTAAATGTGGAGGGTGGGAAGGGAGACGGCTTCTCCTTTTGTGTTTCAAAAGTGTGAGAGATGTTTACTTACTGAGACTTGATACTTGACCTTCCATAGTCACAAATGAGGAGGTGGGCCTTTGCRTAGAGGGGGGGATGGGGAAGGAAGGGAAAGTTATAACAGTCATGGAGCCACAGTGTGGAGTGACACAAAATATTACAAATGTCTTCAGTATAAATCAAGTATTTAAAAAAGGTAATCTAATTCTTGTGTCACTTCTGGTATTGCAACTTGCCATTAATATAGGAATCAGAATAACTAATTTCTTGGAACAAAAATATTCTTTATGATATAAATGACAAGTATGGCCTGAAGAATTGATTTCTTTCTAGTGGAAGGACATAAATCTATTTTATGTAGCTTATTAAATAGAGTGCCTAAATTAGGCTATTAAAAATAGCATACATTGTAGTGATTATCAGAGAACAAAATTTAGAGAATTATAAACTTCTGGCCTTTTTATTCAGTGGATGTTATTTGCAATTAAGCATTTTATGGACATGTCTAGTTTCTAGAAATTAAATGTGTCCAGATGGTTGGCAGTAGAAATCTGAATTCTGTAGGTATGGTATATCCTAATTGCTCTCCCCTAAACTGTTACTCCAAAGTAATTAGTACCATGCTAATTGCTGCAGAGTAACTTCTAGGGATAGTTAAACTCCAAGAGTAATTTTTAGGTATAGGGTCACATTCTGCTCTGTTACTCATGCAATCTGGTAGTGCAACAAATGGACTTCAAATTTAACTCTGGTTTTTATCAGAACAGACTAATTGGTGGAAGAATAACAAAGATACTAAAATGTTCAACGGCCCAAATTGTTGCATAGAAAAGGGACGTTTACATTGTCTAGCTCTTGTAGTACACAGGTATGAAACCCAACTGTACATATTAAAAACCAGTATTTTCATCAGGTTCTGGTGACATGCATTACTCTGTACACAAAGTCATTTGAGCTTCACTCATGTTCTCTATTGTCATCAGAAGTCTTTACTGAAGATTCAGCCTTATGTTACACAGTTGGATATAGTTCATTTACTTATAAAACAGCTTTCTAACTCTGGACACAATTGGTTTCCAGTTCTGTCAAGAACACCCAGTCAATGCACAGGTCTGTTTTCCTTGGTTTCAGTGTATAATTTCCATTTCATAGGAGCAATAAGACCTTTCAGTGCACATAAAGGAAATTATTGTGCTTTTGGTTGGTTATCAAAGTCACTTGGCCTTTAGCCTTCTGCCTTATCATACCTTCCAAGATGTGCTCTAATTACCATATAATGCTTTGCATGACGCATCTTACTATTCAATATGTAACTCCAGCCGTACTTACTCCATGCGAACTGTAGAGTCAGAGTTTTTGTGGGGAATTGTCATATACTATGCAGTGGCTGACTGTGATTTTGTTTCTGAGACGAGCTCTGACATCAGTAGTATGTATCAATTCAGTAAATAAAAATGTCAAAACGATAAAAAAATTTACAGTGATGATCTGAAGTACTAATGGCTGTATTAAAATGTGAACAGCAAAAACAAATTTCACCTTTGGGGGAAATACTTGTTTGTCATAAACTAATCAGAATTTATGCAGGCAGCTGGTTGTACAAGAAGACATAATTCCAACAAAATACGATAGTACATACCTGTAAACTGTATAGTATGTTATCTCCTAAAGTTCCCAGAGACCAGCAGACAAATGTCATATTAATGTTGACATGGCATTGTACCAATACTAATGTGACTCTTGGAATATGGAATGTAAACAGAAGTTTCAAATAGAAACGTTCTAATCTTGATTTTTTTTTTTTTTTTTTCCTTTTAAAATCAACAATGGAATATAAGGAAATTCCATCTTGAGGTTCTGGTAACAAAACCACGAGAGTGGAGCTTGAGTGCTTTATGTCACCCTAATCCTTTGATGAAATCATAGCCTTGTATTACGTGGTTGCTTATCTATCATTCTTCTTCTAATGTATCAATTTAAAGGTTTACAGAGTTAGATTAGGTTGAATCTGTGTTGTGTTCAACTGTAAAGGGTCAACACAAATCTGTCGGCATTTTGCACACTTAATATGTATTATTATAATACAACATGTTACTTTTATGGTAATTTTTTTTACACATATAACTACCTCCATGAATTGATGAAATGCAGCAACATGAAAAGTGTATTGTACAAAGCAAGGTTAAAAACTTTGGAGCATTAGGTCATGGCGTTCTCTTGTGTGTCAATGCTTGCGTATGAAGTCATCATGTTTCCATTGCCACAACTTCCTTCTACAATATTAAAAATCTGGCTTTCAGATGAGTCACTTAAAGACTTGGACAAGGCTGCATAATTGGGGTAAGAGTGAAAGGGAGGCTGAAACCTTCCATCCTCTCCCCAGTTACTGCTAAACTTTCTGCCTGGTAGAACTTGAAAATGTATTTGTAATTTAGCAAATTAGGAACATCTACAGCCTGTGAAATATGATTGACAGTTTGGGGTTTAACAGAAGACACTCTGGGTATTTTCTAGGCAGGCTTCAAATACTTTGGGCCCTATTCTGCCTCCATCTTTGTCAACATATCAGGTCATAGTTTCTCTGAACTGGCAAGGGTGTTAAAACAGCTCTTCCTTTAATGATACGCACTCTGTTCTCTAGATTGTGTGCATCTGAAACACTTGCTCCTGTAGAAATTACCAACAGCCTTTAATTGACTTCGCTGGGAGCAGTATTAGGGTCCCTACTCGAGGTATGTGCCTATTGTTCAAAGAACGTGGGCGAGTTTCCAAGAAAAATGAAGCTGGCTTTTGAAAAGTAGCCAGCTGCAACAAGCCACCTTTCAAGAGGGAAGAAAGAAAGATTTTTCCAAAAACCAAAGGAAGAAAGTGGCAGTTGAACCTAAGCAGATCACATTTATATACAAATCCCAATTTATGAACACCTCTTTCAGCAAACCTAGTACCATTATCCTGATGCAAATTAATATACAATCATCAGTTGAGCTAATTTTGCCAGTTTAAGTATTTCAGTTAAAAATCATAAGAAATCATTAGCCATTTGACTCTTTGCACCACTGTAAAATGTCCGTAATACGCAAAACAATGTTCACTCAACTTTAAAATGTATTGGAAAACAAATATTTTAATGAAAACCGTGGCCTAAGTGCTTGCCAGCAGTAGTCGTTTTTAGAAAAGAGAACAAGCAAACCTGTATTCAGAGGCCATCATAAACACACAGATAACACTTTGCACTTAAATCACGCCTTTTCGCCTGAGGGCCTTGAAGCACTTGGTACCAGCTAAGCCTCTCCAGCCTGTGAGGTAGGCAGAGTTCACTGACCCTCTTTTATGTCCAGGCACATTGGAAAAAACAGAGGCTAAGAGTCTACGGGCTCATTTATTAACCAGTTTCTTTCTTAAACTAATTGGAATAAGTTTAATAGTTAACCAAAGTGTTTCATGTTTATACTCTGAAGTTATTCTTTTGATGCATTCAGTTTGTTTGAGTAAGAGAGAAACTACTTTGCGGTCCTGCAGACACTCTTGGATTAGCAGTGCCAAAACCATCAGTTTTCAGTCATATGAGTACTGCCAGTGGTGGTTTTAGAAACAGTTATTTTAATTAAAAATTTGTTTTTCAAATACATTTCACAGAGCTTTTCCTAACACGATTGTTCAAATTGTTGTGCTGAGAAAGCAAATAGCACTCCTAATCTGGTGTCACACCCACAGTTTACAATTCTCTTTGCTCTTCTGAAGAAAACTGTACAGTGTTAGAGAGAAATGTTCTATTTTTTACRAAATTCTTTAAAAAAAAAAGGTATATATCTAAAATGTTCCCCCCAGCATAAGTAAAGTGCATCATTGCTGCATGAGAAGCATGCAGTGGACCCACCGAAAACCAAGCTGGTGCTAGAAGAAAACGGGACTATCATGCTTCTTTCATAGCGGCGCTCTAAGCATTGGTTTCAGTTATGCGGGTGTAAATCTGGCGTAACTCCCCTGATCTCCCACGGATCTGACGGAGATGGGAATGGGTCGTTAACTCCATTGAAGCTCAGTTCTGAGCTGAGGGTTTCCGTGTTCCCCCCCGACCACCCCGCCCCAGACCCTAAATGCAGAGAAGGAGCAGAAGGCCACACGCACACACCCGGCAGTGGAAGGGCAGCCTGGGTCCAATCCCCGGTGAAACGCACAGCCACCCAGCCGGGATGCTGCGACAGCCACCACGCGTTTCGCACCTCAGAAGGGCGATTTTCAGTGCGGTGTGCTGCCCTTGTGTTGTATAGCGGTTAGAGCCACCCAAAGGATACCCACCCAGAAGTCTGAAAGGGCCCTTGGAGTCATTGGCACAGATGTTACTTTTATACGTGGAGGAGACTTAAGTTTAAAGGGATCATAATTCTGCAGGTAATTTTCTGTGAGTGACTGAATGTGGCTGTTGCATTAGGTTTAAATGAGTTAATAAATGCAAGTGGGACTTACTGTATGTTAGAAGGGAGTTTTGCAGCCAAGACTGCCTTGTATAAATGTGTTTGCACTGAAAAAAAAAAATTAAAAATTACTTGGTCTCTGGTTGCTGTAAAGGTCATCCGAGATGGATGTTCTGTTTATATTGTATAGTATTTCATATGAAATAATTACAGTTCATGAAATGTCTTCCCTAACGTTACTGATTTATAACAGCACATTTGTAACATGGTTTTTATTGTGTCAGTGTACCATATTGTAAATGATGATTACTTGTCATGCTTAGTATAATAATTTAAAGGAAAAAAAAAAGGACAGGGATTTTTGTAAGTCTATATTTGAAAGTCCCTCCATATGGTAATATTGTGTTCATGTTGTTTATGTAGTGTTGTGTGAAATATCCATTTTGGATTGTGTTACTTTTTAAGATATTAAATAACATTTGGTTATATGTTTTAAGTGGATTCTTTGCACCCATCGGTGGTTTTTAGAGAAAGTACTTACATTTCCATTTAACATGCTGTTTCCCTCCCTCACTTAGGAAACATTGCACAACAAATCAGAAATCTCAGAAAACCAAGGGTCATTTCAGGTTGCTGAGCTCATGTATGCTTCATAAAAGGTCTGTGAGCCATTCTAGTAAGAGAGCGAAGGGAGAAAATTTACTGATTTTGAAACATCCCGGTCTGGATTGGACGTAGAGGCGGTGGGTGCAGAGGGAGTGTGATCCCCACCGAATGCGTGAGTGCCCAGCTGAGATGCACCCGAGCTCCAGGAAATGAGAAGTCCCTTAGGGCATCCTGATGCCAAGAGCAACAGGTGTCAGGTCCCTCTTTTCCTCTCCTTTCCATCCCCATGAGCCAAAGGAGGATGTGGAGCACACACCCAAGAGTAAGGGCTCTAGCAAGTTTTTTTCACAGTCTTCAAAAAATTATTCAGCCTTTTTTCCACACTGTGACAGCAGCTGATTGGAAAGGCCCAAGTGGACAATGTAACATGCAGGTGCTGTTTTCCTGCCCTCTACCACCACCTGGAAGAAGGTTTTGAGGAGGTTTAGGCTCCAGGAGCTTTGCCAGAGTTTTGCCTTGAGAACTGCTGTTTGCCAAGGTCGGCTATGAGTATTTGCAAGATTTACAAGATAAAAAACAAGGCAACATCTATTGGAAGTAGGTGCTGTCATAAGCACCTTGGCTTGTCACCTGCTGGTGGCACATACTACTGCCRTGCTATTTGTAGTCTTTGCTGGTTCCCCTTCATCCATCTCCTCCCTTTGTAATCCATCTCCTTGAAATTGTGAATTTTGAATTATAGGGGGGAAAAAAAGCCAAAGTTTGGTTAGGGCTTTATGCTAGCACTGACCTAGTGACTTGCACAGGCAGAGCTAATTTTGGGTGGTGGTCAGAATCAGACTTTCAAGGCCTTTTCAGTATTGCTGGAGAAGTTTGCAAGCACTGTTTCCCCCTCACAGAGAGCTTTGTTTCTGTTTCTGTCCTGATGGTGGGCTCATATTTTAGGCTATGGATGAGGCTGGTCGTTATCTAGAAAGAAATTGCTCTTGTCCAAACCCATCACACCTTGCACTTTAAAACTTGCTTAGAAACTTGGCTTGAATTCTCTTTATACTTACTCTGCTGACAGGTACACTGAAGATCTTAAGCAAGTGACATCTTTTTGGTGAAACGTGGCCTATAACGTCCTTAAAATGTCTAGGGCCACTGCTTGGCTGAAGAACTATTCGTTTGCTGTTGGATTGTGCCTTTCTGCTGAGAGCACTGAGTCAAAACAGCAGATTTCCATCCCTCTGTATCTACAGATATCTTACATCTATAAGATAACAGTTTTGAAAGTTACCCTTCTCTCCAGACTTTCCCTTTTTCCATCAGCCTCTCAGCTGTTTCTTTAGGGTCTGGTTTTTCCTCCCAACTTATTTTCTATAATGTCCTTCTTCCATTTTATCTTTTCTCCCATTGCTCAGAATCCCCTCCTCTTCTGCTCCTTTTTGATATTTATTCTCCTTCAGGTTGGATTTTTTTTCCACGCATTACTTGACATGAGATGTCCTCTGCCCCTTTTCTCACCCTCCCCTCTCAAAATGTCATCCTATTGTCTCTTTTCCCCACTTTTCCATTACTTTCTCTTTTTCACTCTCCCTGCTCATCAGAAAGACCTCAGAGAAGAAAAGGTGATCAACTGCTTCAGGATAGGTGCTCCTGTCAGGACTTCCCTTCAAGCCATGCTGTTGCAGGTTTGTGATTTTGAAGAAGTTTAGGAGTGTAAATATGCCCCCACTTTTAGTCTCGTCCCATCTCATCTCTCCTCCCCTCCCCTCCCCTCCCCTCCCCTCTCCTCTTCCTCCTTTTGACGGCTGCCCCTCTTTTTGACTATGTGCTTTTCTGCCCAGCATCTTTGTGCTTTGAGGGCTCAAAGAGGAGACCCGAAACCTCAAACAGCGCTGGAACAACAGGTCACATTTGTCTTCCTCAGGGCACCAAGCAAGGCCCCAGGTAAATGCTTAGAAAAGCAATTATAAAAATATCCAGCTGTGCTGCTCAGAACAGCTACAAGGAAAATGGCCCTGTCTTATTAGCCTTTCCTAAACTGCAAGGAGGGAGCCCACTGTTCCGACACTCCTGTTCACCGCAGCTGGTACGCGAAGGGAGAAGGGTTTTGTAGCAGAGTCAAAGATGCTGGGACTTTGATAGCCGCCAGTGGTTTTGTGTTGAGATGGCTGAGCTTGCATTTGTAAGCAACTTCCTTCTATGCCTTAAGGTCCTCTGGTTTAACAAAGTGTTTTTAGCCCAACTGTCACAGTAGTGATGAATGGGGACTGGGAACGGGAAATCCCAAGTATGTTTTTTTAAAATCTTTTTTTCTTATCTCTCATCCTAATAAGCACAGAAAACCCAACCCTATGCTGCCAGCTATTTGAAAGTAAGCAAACACAGTAAATAAATCTACCAGCACGTACATGTCTGTGTGTACGCTAAAATGGTTATGTACCCTCTTTCCTTTCTGTCTTCCTTAGGGAAACCTGGAGTCTTTTGTTTTGAGTTCTTTGCATCTCTCTCCTCTTGTCCCTCTGCTTGTTGCTGGTAAAATTGGACTGGTTGTCTAGTAAGTGCCAAAGAGGGTCAGTCCGGCAGGAAGCTGCAAAAGTAGCATGGGGACCACTGCTTCGCTGSGTCTGCCCGCACCCATGGGGGCAAGCAGCCATGAATGTGCTCTCACTGCACTCTGGTGAGTAGCTTGTGAGCCAGCTCTGGTCTGGAAGCTGTATAGATAACAAGCCGTGGCGAGTGACATCTTTTAAATGAATTACACTTCATTTGTATGGTACTACTTATCAGGGTGTTGTGGTTTAACCGTGGCCAGCACCTAAACACCACGCAGCCGCTCACTCACACCCCACCCCGGTAGGATGGGGGAGAGAATTGGGAAGGCACCAGTAGGAAAACTCACAGGTTTAAAAACAGTTTAATAATTGAAATAAAACAGAGTAGAACAGTAATAATAACAGTGATAACAACAACAATAGAATAGACAAAGCAGGCGATGCACAATGCAACTGCTCACCACCTGCTGAACCAACGCGTAGCCCGATACGCGAGAGCCTGTCCTGTGACACCAGAGCCCCCCTCACACACACACTTAGTTTTTATACTGAGCATGACGTCACATGGTATGGAATACCCCATTGGCCAGCTGGGTCAGCCACCCCAGCTATGCTCCCCCCGCCAGCTTCCCMTGCACCTGGCAGGGCATGGGAGGCCGAAAAGTGCCCGGTGCAAGCACCACCCAGCACCACCCAAAACATCAATGGGCCATCAACGCTCCTATTATACCAAACCCAAAACACAGCACACCCTCCC
>JAYKAV010000009.1:0-77652 GCA_035582835.1 Phoebastria nigripes
TAAAGCAATAACCTTAATCCATCTCCCAGAGGTGATAAACACACAGTGCCAGGCTGAAATGTGGTGGGATATTGTTAAGTATAAGACACAATAGTGATTTAAATAATTACAAGGAATTTTGTCTCCCTTTACAAAACAGTTGTAACATAAATATATCAAGAAGAATTGACAGTTCTATCTACGTAAAGGACATGAACATTTTAAACTTTTTATTTCTTTCCAAGGATCCAACCTAGAAATGTGCTGAATGGACTGGTCTCTGGGTTTTTATAACTACTTAATACTTCTCTTGACCTGTCATACACATAAAAAAGCAAGCTACAGTTGGAAACCTATATAAGGTCCTAATATTCAATGGAGGTTGATGACATTTGCTCAGTGAATTTCAGTAACTTGTTATCCAGGTTCACACTATGAAAAAGTCCACTAGAGTTAACCTGCATTATCTCGGTATTTCAAAACTCAGCAGAACTTCAAGGTGAATCAGATTTATTGGTTTATTTACTTTTTATCTTCTTTTTAATTCTTTTTTTTTTTTTTAAGTCTACCGTTTTGCCAAATTTAGTAAGGAAAGTAAAGCCATTGTCAAAATTCATTCAAAAAGTGACAGAAGGAAAAGAGGTCTCCAATGGGTTCCTACAGGCTTTGCAAAAGCAGGTGAATAGCTAGAGGAAAAAGATGCTATAACTGCCCTGGCAGAGAAAAGCCCATAGCAAAAGCTGACATAATATTAGATGCTGGAAAATCAACATAGCAGGAAAAAAACCAGAATGCCTGAACTGCATGGGAAACTTCAGCTAAAATTTACAGTCAACAAGGCAGGTTGTAGACCCTCATGAACACCAGAGAAAAATGACCTTTGTTAGGTCTTCTGGTTCCAGGACTATCATATATCTAACACCTGAAAACCTCTCACCTATAGATTTCATGTTAAGACCATACAGCAGGACTACTCAGAAAAATCCACCCATTCTAGGTTTTGCTTTGACTCCATCTAGTTACTAGGCATTTGGTGTTTTCCACAAACCTAATGGAGCATCCTGTATTTCTTCCCTTTCTCTGGTCTCTGCAAACCACTGCAGTTCTCAGCTGTGGACACAGAACTGGCTGGAAGCCCTGAAGTGCAGAACTCCCAAAAATAACCAAGCAGACCTACAGTTACATATCTGTGTGAACAATTAGTAGCCCTATCAGGAAGCGTTGCCCTACTCCTATGCACTTTGACCTCCAACAATCCAAGAAAAGTTCCACTAAAACCAATATACCATCTCTGATTTCCTTCACAGCTGGCTGTGATGTTATATTAACCATTAAACTCTCATTTTCTCTACCTTTTGTCCCACAGATTATAAACACAGAGATGAGGAAACTGCAATGTGTGACAAAATGGTGACTCTTTGGCTGCGCATTTTGCAATATAAAATATTATGCTCTTTCTTTCTCTGCTTGTCTCTTTTTCTCTGCTTTTTCCCATCATGAAGTCAATTCCCATAGTAATGCTTAGGGCAGAGTGCATCATTGCAGGGCCCAGATGGTTAGCTATAGAAAACTATCGTCCATCTGGTTCTTTAGTAATATCCTTAAGCGGAGAAGCTTGCAGGTCTGAAACCGTGTTAAGTTTTCCATGCAGCTACTGTCCGTAGCAATACATGCTCTGCATCTAGCTTCATTTTTAATTTAGGGGGAGGAGCAGGGTTACAATGAAGCAAAGTTCCGCATTAATAGCAAATTCACTTGGGAACAGGAAAAAAGTTATCCTGAAAAAATATTTCTAACAGGTGACTTGGGTTTTATAATCAATTTAAGGCCTTTGAATTTTCATACAATCCTGTATTTCTTGTTTTCTTTTCCAAAACAAAGGTAGATACTTGTTTCCTTTATCTGTGTGCCCTTACTGTGAGCCTATGGACTGTTTTAAATGTCAAGATGCTACTGCCTAATGAAAAATGTGATGCAAAAATATTTTTTTGTACTTTGAAGAGGTGAAGTGATGTCAAGAATAAAGTGAAATCAGAGGCGAAACTAACTTCCAACTAGCAATTGGAAAGTCTCTCAGTGCACCTGAGACAACCTGGATGCTAATATGTGTACAGATGCGATGTGTGGACTACAGAGCAGGCAAACTCCAATAGAAAATAGAAGAATATTTTTAAGAAGTCCTAGGATGAAACCAAAAAGAACTTTTTTGCACTCATGCTGCCAAACTCTTCAAGAAGTTATTCCAGCTCCAATGAGACTGGATCTTTCCCCAGGCTGCAACAAGGTTTGGATCAGGCCACCGCTTGTACTTAGAGAAAACAAATATTAAAGGTGCTGGAAATTATTTTAGAAGGATGCTGTGAGAGGATTTGATTCTTTGAGGAAGGCAACTCCCTTTATCTACAAGAGTTATTAATGTTAATAGTTAGGATCTAGAACCGCTTTGTTCTGCTACCAGAGAYGATTGCATTAAACCATCTATTTGCAAATCTGCTTCAAAGCCCAAGAACTAGTTCTCGTAATTCTTGTCCGTGAATGCAATAGTCCTTTGGAGAACCAGCAAATGCAAATATTTCTAATTTATTTAATAAGATAAGGGCACTTCTAAAGGGCTGCTGTGTTTTTTAGTAACTTTACATTTTCTTTGGACTGTAATGTTGTGAAAAATAAGACTCATTTCTGACAGTATTGTCAYATTTTTGTCAAAGGAAAAGAAATCACAGTTGTCACTCTTAACTGTTAAAAATGATGTCTCTCTTTGTGAAGGTAGTTCAAACCCGTGAGGGGAAGGTGTGAAAGGAGGGGAGCAGCTYGTCTGCTCAAGCGCAGAAATGGCTCATGCCAGCCCCTCGGGGGACTGCGGTGCTCTGCTGCTCCAGGACGGGCACCCGGCACCTCCACGAGCACTTTAGTCCAGGATTAACCTGAATTTTACCCGTGTTCCTCCTTTGCCCTGTTTCTGAGAGGAAGAGGTGTTAGTTGTTATCCCCTTGCTGAGACCACGAGAGGCTGAGTGTGCTTTTCCTTCACCTTGCCTGCAGCCATGCCCCACAGGCTAATGGAGAAATGGAAGGTATTTTCTTGCCTGCATGGGGACAGGTATGGTCAGTCCCCACAGCTGACCTTGTCTCCATGATTCTCAATTGCTTCATGCCACCGGGGTGAAGATGAGCAGCCTGACTGCAGTGCCGAGACCAGCTGGGAGGCAGGGACTGCCAGTGCCTCCCTCCRGGGTGATATTATTATCTGCAAACAATATAGCCCTCATCACTAGTGGAGCAGAGCTGGACAATTTGCAATCCAGAGATGTTTTTGGCTGAGATAGGATAACTGTGGAGAACCACCATTCCTTGGCCAGCCTGCTGCCTGCTGCTCCCAGCTGCCTTTGGACAGAATAGTGCTGAGCTGGTCGGTTTTGCTGGGCTGGAGCCTGAGTTTCAAGCCAGAGTCAAATACAAAAGTAGGCAAAACCACGAGCAGCCGGCAGCAGAACATGGTCTCTGGTCTCAGCCTTGGCCCAACACTTTGATGGTGGTGCGGAACATCCACAATCGAGTGGACTTTTTGTAAGTTCCTGAGAAAGTAAGTAAACAGGTAATAAAGGGAAAATTGACATTTTTAACTGTTTTATAACTCAGACTAAACAGAATTTTACAGGATAAAAAAAGAAGATACTTTTTGATCAGGGCCCTTCTCCCAGCCAAATACCAGAGGGGCGATGCACAAGGAAGTGCTACTGCTTCTCAAAGGAGGCATGCAACAACGTCCTAAACATAAATTGAATAGACTGATAGTAGGTGAGAAAATTATTCTATAATAACAGTCAGGGATAACAAAATGGCCATATAAAATTAATGTCAGGATGCAAATAAATATGTAATGATTTCACGGGAGATGACATGCTAAATCTACGTGGCCAGTGTGCTAAGGGCGCAGTTTAAACAGACAGCTCAAGGCTGAAATACTAAACATAACAAAGGAATAAGAAAAAGAAAGGAAATTAAAGAACAAACAGAATAAAAAAAGCCCTGTGTTGCTGCTTCACATTCATGACCAAGGGAACAAAACAGATGAGAGAAAGGATTCACAGTGAATAAACAAATTCCTCCAAGCTCTTCACAGGGACCAACTTAAGAAAGAGTGAAATAACAAGGAAATATTTATGAGCTTTCCTCAAGGGCAAAACACATGGGGGAGGAGAAATTAAGGTCTTAAAGAAATAAATTGAAATATTTCACTTTACAGAAAATTAAGTGAAAAACACCATTCTTAGAGCTAAAGATTTATTATTTATAGCTACTTTCCCCAGTGCACATTTCTAACCAGGAGGGAATTTTTCAGAGGTTGATTTTTGTTTCCTTCTCCATTTTTGTTGTAGAATATATTTGATGTACATCCCCAGGTCCTTCCCACCTGCGGTGATGTCAATCAGCCCAATTCCTTTGGCATGAATGGAGATGGGCTCTTTACTCCACCTCAGGATTCTGCCCACCGTCATCTCATGCTGAGAGAGATTTATTATTACTTTATTACTGTTTCTCCAAACATCCATTTACTAAAGCCACAAAAGATATCTCTCTCTAGTTTTTGTATGTTCTTTGCACAATAATTTGCATAGCAGAAGTGAAGAGTTTTTTGCCACATTTCCTTTTTAATGCATCTGTCATCTCAAAGGAAAATAGGGGAGATTAAGATTTGTAAATATTTCTTACAAATACTAAGGGGATGTAAGCGATGGTAGATATGCAGAGTGTTACTGTTAAAGATAACTTCTAAAATGAGTCACATCTGACATAGTACTCTACTGAATGTAAGGTTCCTACTGCCTTGAGAAGAAAATTCCCGTGTGATAGCATATTTCTTTCTTCACCTTATTCTTGCTGGTAGTCATGATGACAGACTTGCGAGCTCTGGAGACTGCAAGGAGACTTACAAGGCACAGAAGATATATTAAAGACTTGCAAATGTACTGTTCTTACTCCAAGATTTCAAATGCCGACCCTGGACTGAAGTGGATGCTGTGTGATGTCTGGCTGTCAGGCTGAGCTGTGGCGTTAGAAGAACTTCACCTATAAAATATAATCTGGGATATTCAATTAGACAAACATTTCACTTCAGTGTGGACAGCCACCTGAAAAASTGCAAAAGAGTATGAAATGGTGCCAAAAGGGGAAAGTTCTCAACAGCTTTTCATCTCCTGCTCTGGGTATTACACCAACACCAGTCGCTGGTGTCCAGATTTTTTTCCCTTAGCAATTCCTCCCACTCCCCTGAAACTAAATACAACAGGATTTTCTTTAAAGAGCRAAGTACCATCAGTTGCATTTTGGATTTTTGCTTTTTTCTGCTTTTGTTTTTTAAGTAGCTGACAAACCATATCTGTGCACGGTTGATCTTTCAAGGCTTCTACTTTGTCTGAATTTCAAGGAAAGTGGAAAAATAATGTGAAAGCCTGAAGGACAGTAGCTTCTGGCATATGTTTCTCTTTCACATTTTGTAAATCTAATGGTGCATACCATCCTAAGCTATGAGAGATGCGTTAGACTGTCATCTGAACTGTCAAAAACATGTGGCAGTTTCATTTAGTCTGGAGCAACTTTGACCACTTCAGCCAAATTTCATTAGGACAAACTTGCAGATGATGCAGCTGACGAGCATTTCAGCTCCCAGCATTTTGTGTTGGAGGGACAGATGGTTGAGTAACCGTACAAGTAAAGCAAAGAGCAGTATGATCAAACAATGTGAAAACCACTTAATAACATTAGACTGTGAGCAAGTTTCGGGGAGCMGAAATATCAAATATGCAACCGAAAAAATAAAGACAAAGATTTTTAAAAGTATGTTAAGATAGTAAATCTACTTAGTGAGGAGTGGAAGAGAAATCTTAGGCATGAGTCTGACTGTCAGCTTTCCCACATCTCGCTGATGGAGCTGAATAAAGTGCCTGGCCTGCATCTACTTCTCATGGGATTGAAGCCATTTCAGATTTAAATGAAAGAATAGTCTTAAACGATACAAGAGATTTCAGTAAGCAACCTAAGAGGTGTTGCCAGTGCTCAGAGGCTCTTAGTAATACAGCCTCTATATCTCTTCCTGAGAACTCTAAATCCAGATTACGTTCAGTCATTTTCTGTATGTGGTTTTCTGTATTTGTAAAACTCAGGGCTTGTGTAGGATTCCCTGTCATAGTCCATAATGGGACATATATGGAAGTTTCAGGCTGAAAACACTGTAGAGTTCAAAATATACGATGTTTTATTAGACACACAATGCACTGCAAAGAAACAAGCCAGACATGGTAGTCTACTTAGACTTTTTTGTGTAATATACTTAGTCTCTTTCTATTTTTAAGTCCACACTTCAGCTCCTCGCAGCTGCAAGATGTGTCTTAAATGGAAGAATAAATAAATGCCGAAGAACAGAACACATAACAGTGTATTAGAATAGCTTCCTTTGTGCTTATTACTCCAGATGCACTAAAGAATGGCAAATTCTTTCAAGTGCTTCGCAGCGGCTCCATCAGTGAAACTTTTTATTATCACAGTAGCTAAGGTTTCATCTGCATTGGGGGAAAAATGCATGACAAGCTAGGATGTGAATTTGTATCATACCGGCTATGCTCTTTACCTCCCTGTGTGGATATCCAAGTGCGTGCTAAGGGCAGATTTGACATCCATTTGTTTCGGCAGCTGTGCCCTTCTCCTCTCCCTCTCCTGACCACCCAGCTTCTTCCGACATCTCCCGTTTAGGCATCCTGGTACAATTGTTTGTGACACTGTGGGGAGAACTGATCCAGAATAATAATAGCCGTTTTTGACTAGGTTATTTAAAACCTGTACCAATCCCTTGAGGTAGTTCAAGGCATGGATGCAAAAATATCTGTGCTAGCACAGCTGAGGAGGAGGTGAAGGGATAGAAACAGGCAGGCAGCATTTACAATCAACTTCTCACCCTGCTAAGTAAGTTTAGCAATTTACACCAAGCTAACAAAAAAAAMCCCYACCACCCAACACAAAACCAAACCARTTTGTTTTCTGCTTAGCTAGAGGTTGGAACTGGCTCACCAGGTGAAACAAGCCTCAGTCCTGGTGCAAGGGAAAAGGTGGGAGCRTGCAAACAGGCATGGAGAGCAGAAGGGACACAGAGGGAGTGACACCAYCTCTTTTGGTGGCTGCTTGCAATTTGATTTTCCTCAGCCACGGCTGAAAAATGCACCATTTGGTATTCACTTCAATGAAAGTCATCAATTTGTTAAGCAAGTGCTGGTCCAGGAAACAAGGTGTTTCTCTGATTCCCCTCTTAAGCTCCCAATTTAGGACTACTGACATAATCTGTTTTTCAGAAATCTGATAGGAAGTTGATGTGAGTTCYATTAGGGCAGCTCCTCTCTTGGGTGCTGGAGACTGACAGAAGTTAAATGATTTCTGCAAGCAGAAGGTTATTCTATCTTACATTTTTTCTGTTAAAAATTCGTAGAATCTAGTACAATTTTTACCTACTATTTTTGACCAATTGACACTTGATATGTGAACAATCCACAGTGTGCATCGCCATTGCACTGAAGCAGAGACATGCATAGCAACACCAGAGTCAGAAMTGAGTGAATATTTTCATTTAAATATTTTGCATTAGACGGCCACTAAAAAACCCCACTTTTCCCTCATCATTTAGAAAAACAATACRCATTGTGCTTATATCAACATGAAACCTTTTTATTTTTCAATTAAAATTACTTTTCAAAACATTACTGTTTCCTTGAACAAAAAAATTGCAAAAGAACTAGATGTAGAAAATGAGAAAGAAGTACTTGAGTTGCCCACATTTTTTTGGACCAAGGAACAAGACTAGAAATTGCAAAATTGCTAGTGAAACAGAAAGTCTGAGTCCTTCCCAGCTTTAATGACATGGCACAGAATGACTCTGGCACTGCACGGTGTTATTTGAAAGGGAGAATACCACTGGCAGTAGCACAAGAGACTTTCGCTGTTGTCAGTCATCAGAAAGCAGATGGCATGTCTTGGCTGAGTGGGTTCTCAGGCATCTTATTTCAGCAACCACTTCAGTGTACCTGACAGCATAGTCAGATGTGAAACACGCTACGTAAACACGGGCTGCGATAACTCAAGTGCAATGAATTCCCAATCACGGCAAGATTAGCAGGAAACGGGAGCACAGGATTTCTGTCTGTCCTGTACATGGAGTAACTTTCTGCTTGTCTCAAGTTAAGATAGTTACTTGCAAACTCTTTAGGGTAATAGATCATTTGTTTCTACTGTGATTATTTAGCATAAAAATGACAGATTTTTTTTAATTACTGTTATTATTGTTAGCAGTCTAAGAGTGACAAAACTAGTGCAGGAAAATAATGAAAATGGTTTTCACCTGTCATGCCAGCTTAATAACTCCCGCCTCATGAGAGAAAAACAGACATTTTGCAGGAAAAAAGTGTTGGATGCCTTTTGCTATGTACATCATGACCCTATTACCTGGGAGACTTTAGGATATCTCACTGTGGAGGACTACTTTGACAGTCATTCACAGCTTGCAATGGAAATTGCCACCAGTCGGTCCAAGTGGTAATCTAGGCACAGGGATGTGATATTAGCCACACCTTTACCTTGAGTCTGGTTTAAAAAGGAAACTTTACTGTGGTAGCTTCTGGGATCCCTGTAGACTTAAGACCTCTCTGTTTACCTTTTCTTTTGGTTTTTAAGAGTTAAATCTGAAGCTCCGAAGATGTCTGGGATGCCCTTGCACTGGGCATGGCATCAGCACATAGGAAGAAGGGCAGTAAGGGTGACTCCTGGGAGGCTTGCTGGGCTCGGAGCTGTGCTTTCTAGAGGAATGCTGAAAAGCCCCATGGAAGACAATCCCTCGCTCCTTTTGAACATGCCAATATATATTCACTTGGCACTTTAGACTTTGCAAAAAAATTGGCCCTAGAAGACTCGCCTACCATCATACACTGTGTGACACAGCCAGGAACTGAGCTCCAATTTTTTCAACGCTAGGCCAGTGCCTGCAGCTCAAAGCATCCATCCTCATCCTGTTAGTCTGAAACAGAAAGTTATTCTGGATGTCGTCTTACTCAATAGGGGTCTGGCTAAAACAGGCATTAATAAGGGGTGCAAACAGTCATTAGAAAAGCAAGTTCCCTGTATGGGCATTATGTACCATATTAAAGTTTCAGAGTAACTATCCCAAATACTGTAGTCGGGGTTAAAAAAAGCCACAGGACTCACTCTATAACTCCAGAAAATAACAGGCTACATAACTTTTAAATGGATCGATTCTCCTTGCCCACAAGCATATGTTGGTTCTCGTGAGTATAGTACAAATCATGCGTGCAAACTAGGAGATAGAGAGATCTCATAGCACTTACATACATACGAAAGGAGACTTTGGGGGTTTGTCTGAACTAAATAAGGCATAAACTGATATGCATTTGTAGAGTCCAGACATCTGAATATTTAATAAAGCCCTGGCATCCCAGTCATTTGTGCAGAAGCGTCACTTTATTTTATCCGCCATATAACAACTGAAAGAGTGATATTGAACAGGGTGAGGCCATGAGCTTACATTCAGTATCTAAGCTGAAGAGCAAGCTGTAAGTATATAAACCACCTGTAGATCAATTAAAAACCTCAGTAAATCACTTTACTGCTGATATTTATCACTGCATTGGATCTAAAACCTTTAATTCTCTTTTTTCTCTATTGCCACAACCAAACTGTAGATATAAAATGGGAATTTGTGCAAATGGGCATCATTGCCATCGAACAGTTAAATTACTCTGGCAGTACCATCTGAAAAGTCATAGCCACATCATAGTTATATGTTGCACATGCACATTATAATTGTTGATTTTAGGGATAGTAGATGGGTACCCCGCTGAATGGAAAGGGAAAGAAAGAAATGCACTGCATGCTGAATGTGAAGCAGAAACCCCTGCTGCATTTCATCAGTCTGCCACCCAAACCAACACTAGTCTATAACAAAAAAAGACAGATATGCTCACAGTTAAGTCTTCTTACTAGGCTGATCTGAGGGAGATTGAGACAGACAGACAAGGATACAAAGAGTTCACAGGCTAATTTTACAGGCTGCAGCCACTGCAACAGTCTTATTAAGCAAGGTTGCACAGGAAAGAGAAAGGCAATAAATCYATAAGAGTTTTCTTGCCCGCAAGAAACTACTGCCATGGAACAGAAGTGCACGAATAAGGTCCTAGGGAAAAATCATACTGACTGATACATCTCTCACTATGTACTCAATTAAAATGAAATTTATATAAACAACAGGTCTCAACTATTAATGTGGCTGGCCATCTGCCCGCACCTACTTCAAACAACTGTTAACTCTATGAACCCAGAGGGTGGGTAAAAGTACACAAGACCAAAATTAGATGCCTTGAGCCTTTTTTCTTTCTTGCAGAACTGCTATAGATGATTTGTTATTATTAGTGAATGGATATTTGCCATCCATTTTGAAATTAAAAATCCCTTGGAGGCTCTGCAGCCCCCTCCATTACATTACCAGCATGTGCAGGTCACAAAGGTACAGCTGGGAAAAGATTTGGGCTCCATCAGTCAAAAATTCTATTTTCTTCCCAAATGCTAAAAAGTCTTTAAGTGTGTAATTTGAATAATCCTTAAATTCCCTAGCATATTTAAGCACCGTGCTAATAGGATAGAAAAGTATTAAAGCATACAGTTTAATCCCAGCACTCTTATGCTTTGGTCTCTCGGTGGCAGCCGGGGCTTGGAGCAAGCGAGAAGTGGTAAGTTCAGACTCCATTGTGTGAGGGGTGAGGAAGGACGAGCATCTTCCTCAGAGAGAGTCACAACTGAGGTTTCAGAGCAACATTCTCCACTCCATCGCTCCAATTTCACTTTAGTTTAATGTCTTCAATTTCTGCGGGGTTAGTTTAAGTAGGCACAGGATCTGGCCTCTTGTCTTAGCCTGGATAAACAGGGGAGATAGGCTGCTTCTGTGTCTGTCATATCCCAGGGCTAAGCTCACCCTTCTGTGAAGCCACTGACAGAAATGAAGGGTAATAACGATGCCTAGGAGAAATAGGAGAAAACTGAATCTGAAGAGAAGAAAATGGATGGGCAAATGACACAACTAAACCATATTCAAGCTCAGTATCCTGAGCCCCTCTCTTAAGACAATATGTGCCCTTCTGATTACCCCATTGGTATGTTGTGATAATCCTTGTACAGATAAGGTGTGTTGTACCTTCATCTTAGGAAATAATATTACTGAAAGGGTTCCTAAAACTCTTCAGAGTTCTGATCCTGTGTGTGAGCCATGTCTACGAAGTAGCCACAGATATGTTTACATACAAACATATATTTTATAGATGGAATTAAAAACGGATTTTAAGACAGCTACAGAAACACTTTCTTTGACGGTCGCAGGAGTATAAATGCCCTTTCCCAGGTTTCCAGCGATGCAGACATTACAAGAGGGACTTCGTGTGGTTCAGAGGTGAAATTTGCAGTCTGCCAGGCTGAGGGCACATTTCTCCTCTTATTTTGGATGCTAGCTCCAGCCTTCTGCTGTGGTTAGCTGGTGGGGATTTGCCCTAAAGCACTGCATGCAGCTATTACTCTCTGCAAAACGTATCAGCTCCTCTCCTTGAGATAACTTTGTAACTGGCCTAGGGGGTCAGAATCATAAAACTTGCATAAGCTGGATATTTCCCACAAGGCAGCTGTAGATCAGCCAGACAGCATATCTAAGGGGCTGCTAATTGAGAGGACAAATCTTTGGTTGGGATTAATTAGTACACCTCAGCCTGCAACGACTCAGGTCCCATCAGCAGGGAACATGAACATGTACACGCCTCATAATTTTATTCAGACAGCTTTGTTCCTTACAGTACTTGTCAAATCTTAAATAATTAGGGTAAACTGTTTTTATCTGATAGAACTTGCTAAATCTTAAATAACTAGGAGGAAAAAACACAGAACTATTTTTTTGCAGGCTGTTGGTTCCTATTGTAACCTACATGCACATTTTTGCCAGTACATTAGAAAAGCCCATGGCAACGTATCTGTTTCTACCCCTTCAAAAAAGAAGCTGAGCACAGACAACAGGTCTTCAGAGCTTGAGGGATTTAAACACAATCTATGCTACCCAACTTTTAATGGATGTATATGCTGCAACTCATTCTAGTTTAAAATAAAGGCTTAAAAGAAGCTCAACTAAGGAAGGACTTAGTTGAAGGACTTTACTAGCTTGGTCAGAACAAAGTCTGGCCTATTCTTTCTCCAGTTTTTTTGAAGCCCATGAAATTTTGTGCATCTATCTTTTTGCCCAAAGGAAATACTTCAATGCTTGGTTTTCTAACAAACAACAGCTGACCTGCTCTGTACAGAAACCTTAGTACGATAAACCCGCTCACATCAAGAGTAGAGGAAAATAAATTGTGTTAAAGAACAGATTGTGGATTCACTTTTTCAAAGGTTTTTGCAAATAATCACTTACAAATGCATTTTAAAGTTAATAAAGGAAGAGAAATCCTTTTTCCAGTTTCCTTATCCTTCAATAAAAAAAAAATAAAAAATAAGGAGAAAAGACATATGATAGGCAGCACAGACACAATACTAAAAATGAAATAAATAAGGTTTCTCTTCACATGTAAAACAAAGGTAAAATGAGCAGCCCTGATCTTCAAAGAGGATGAATTCCACTATTTGCATGTCAGCAAACTTCAAAAGATTTGAGCAAGTTAAAAGCAAATTAAGAACATGGAAGAGACCAGCGACAATTAGGTGTGAGCAGCAGGCTGGAAGGGAGACTTCATTTAAGTTGATGTTTGCTCATTAAATGGACATTAAAGTAAAAATCCTTCTCAAAGCACACACCCCAGTAACGGCTCTCTGCCCCATGGGAATTGCAGGGTCTGGGTGCCAGAAATGTTTCTTACCTCCTGAGGGCCAGCAATGAATTTGCTCCACGGATGCTGTATAAAACTGAGCTGCAGAACTGCAGCAACTCCCACAGATCCCGAAACCGCCCTTTCAGCTCCTCCTTTGTCTCAGGATTTTTAAGGTCTAAAACCCAACACATCGAGTATGAAATATTACGGGGCCAGTTGTGAATCTACCTGTGTAGCTAAATAGGGGAATAAAGGAACAGAAAGTTCCACGAGAGGTAAATTTGTTTGAATCCCTGCCTCCTGTCTGGAGGGGCAGGGAGAAGGTAGAGCTTTGCTGGGAAAGAGGAGCTGGGCTAGGTTTCCCCAGGGAATAACTGAGTAACTGAGAAGTGGCTATAATTTGATCTCTGCTCTGCTTCTAGGGAAAAGCAAATACATGCTGCCCTTTACGCACAGCCGAATGCAGACTGCCTGTCAATGCAGAGCCCTGGGACAACAGTCTGGGTGCAGACTAGCGAGAAGCAAATGTGAAGTCTAGGGCTTCACAAGACTATTGACATAAATACCTAAATGAAGCACACCTTATCCAAAGGTAATTAACAGGGAACACTATAAGCAAATGTATTAATTCTCTGCCTGATCTAATCGAATATAAAGGATGCGTGTGGGTGTGTGCACGTGTGTGTGGGTGGGTGGGTGAAGGAGAGGATGGGTGTGCATGGAAATGTATCTAAGGATTCACACGTATCCAAAATCCAGGGTTATTTCACCCTCCTATTACCAGCTGTACAGTAGAACGACCACATATCCAGCAAAATCAATGCAATCAGCTAGGCAGTGAGATCTGATCATGTGGGAATTCTGAGTAAAGATTACCCACAGCAGCGTAAAGGGCTGCTGCCCAACCAGGCAAAACTCGAAGTATAAGTAAAAAATGCCCAAAGAAGCATTACAGGCTTCCCAACAAGGCATCAACAGGAGAGGATAAATGAGAAAAAAAATAGTTGTGCACTTTAAACAGAAGTTAAAAAGTGCTGTTTAAAATTTCTATCAGTAACACAAACAGAAGATTCATGCAAGCTTTTTGTGGCCATTATTTCTTTTAAATTTGTACCAGTCATAACTGGTAATATCCACTGCATTCTTTCTGCCATCTATCAGTTCTGTCCTTGCTTGCCATTGGTGTTCAACAAGTATATTTTCATAACATTTAATTTCAAGACATCAGTCAGTTTCCTCAACAGATATTTTGAATCTAGTGGTTTTGGCAATAATGACCTGAAGAATTTATATTCTGAAATGCAAGCTCCCCTGCAAGGATCATTAGCAAGATCTATTATCTTGCAACTGCTGCTTATAGAAACTTAATTCACAAATGTGTGAATCTACTTCAATTTGATGAAGCAATCAACAGCTTGATTGTTTAGCTAAATTATTTTCGGTCCTCCCTGTTCTCACTAAGTGTACACCCAGAACAAACTTTAAGATGACAAATACTCAGTGATAACCTTGGGGCTAGAACTTTTTACACTTCTTTTTCCAGTCCAAGGGAATATGGAGAGACCCAAAACTGGAAAGCATATCTCGGATAGTTAACCAAAATTTTCCAAACTAATTTCGGAAATTTGTTATGATGAAGTTCTTGAACCATCTCCAGTAACTGCTGAATTCATTCTGTTGTCTGCAAGGCTCATTTCTACCACAATCATTAAGCCACCTTTACTGATACAAGAGATAAAACCTTCAGCCATACTCCAACAGATGGAAGTGCTTAAAGGTAGTAGCCATCTTCCTTTCCTGTAAAATTTCAAACTGAAACTAGAAGAAAACCAAATCAAAGAAAAAAAATCCCAAAGTTTGAGAATTATAATTGAAAAAATGACCAAAAAAGTCAAGGGAGTAAAGAACTTCCCCAACATGCAAAAAGCAGCGGCACGACTATTAAACATTCTTAACACACCACCTTGCACCTCAGTTTTGCAAGAAAAAGACACCAAAATGTCAGCTTTTAAATAAATTTAAGTAAATAATTATTTAATTGATGAAAAATTTGATCAAATAATTGATCAATTGAAGTCAGATCACTCAGGCAATATCCCATGGGAAATTTGTGATGGCAAGACTTAAAGGAGCTTAAGAAAAGATAACCTGCTGAGGGTGGCCTGAAGATTTGGGCACAAACCTACTGGCATCTGCCTCAGCAGGCTGTCACACCTCTGTTTCCCCTGGTGCACTGCTTCAGTTATGAAACGGGCATGAAATACTATTTTCTCCTGCCATGTGGTGAACAAAATGTAATCTGGTGAGGGGTAGGACGGATAACTGTTGTCAAATTTCTAAATGGGATAGTATAAGTGCAAAGGTCATCTTTATTCACAGAAATATATAAACTCTGGGAGTTTTTGTTGAAAATCTGTGAGTCAGTTACAAAGAGGCCAATGTCACCATTACCAGTTAATTAACTTTGATTCTTCGTTGTTATTATTGATATAGATCACTATGTAGATATAGATGATATTTGTTATCTCATAAACATCCACTGACACATATCAAGAGATGAGGTTGACAAGAGGATGGGAGAGTCACAATTAGTGTTAATTAACCCTGCAGAATGTCTACTGCCAGGTGGCTACTGCCTTGACATGACGGAAGGCAGCTTAGACTGTGTGTGGTATTTTTCCCAAACACAACTTGAGCCCAGAGCCACCACAGCGCAGAGCTTCAACATGTGATTCTTTATCTTGCTAGAAAAGCCAAGGGTTCAGACATACAAGGTGTATGAGAACAATAAACAACTGTCAACAAACATAGTCTATAAAAATGTGTTAAACCTAATGTAGTGACGGAGCATTGTGTCATGCGGGAAGAACGCAGAAATGTAATAACAAGTGCTAAAAAGAAGATGTAAGTCACTGGGGGACAAGTGACCTGTAATAGATCTAATTTGCAGTACCACATACCCAATCTTACTTGCAATCATAGATTAAAAGTCAGAGGGTTTCGGTCACTTACACATAGTAACATTGAAAGTAAGCAAGATTGAAGAGGAAGGATGGTTTTCTACTTGACAAAAGCACTAGAATAAAGTTCAAGAGCTCTAGGATAAATTCCCATTTCTGTTGTTGGCTCCCTGTGTGAGTCACCGAATATTACTGTAACACTTTGACTCTATTCTCTATGTATATTAGATGCTTTCCAGTACAGACTATCTTTATGCTTATACACAAAATCTCATAAAAGTGGGCCTTAGCTTCATTTAAGAACACAGCTCTATTAACAAATATGTAGAAAAAGACTTTTGATTTTAAATAATAGTTATTTTTATAGTCTTTGGTATATGTTTCCCATTCACTTTGAAAGTCACTTAAAATGAAAATGAAACCCTAGCAAGACCACCCAAAAGGATTGCACTGTACGTACTTATGACAAACATTCAGGGATTCCTGCTTTTGGTACTTCTCCTGTTGGGATTGATCTGCCCCTGCCTTTCCTGGTTCCACTCCTATTTTATTTAAATTGAAATCTAACCACTACTCCCTGCTTTCAGTTCTCCTTTCTCTACCTCCACTCAACTCCTCCAAACCATTGTTTTCCAATGGTGTCCCAATTTCACCAAGCAAAAGCCTCTATGAACAAAATCCTTCAGCCTCCCTGAGGTTCCTTGGTATTTTTTTCTTGTAGAGCAGGAAACCAGCAGTTTTGACCAATTCTTGACTCTGCAAATCTGTTTGTTTTTTTTTCCCTAGCCCAGCCAATTTTCATAGTTACATAACATTCAGAAGCTTTAACGCGGCTCATATCTTCTTGCTAAATTTCACATTTGCAGATGGACTATCTGGATTTTGTCAGGGAAATTAAGAATTGAGTGAATGAAAAATGTTATAAAAACAAGTTACTTAAGTGTGTATTTGTCCAAGTAAGCTGTAAAAGTGTTTACATTTGCCTTTGAATTATATGAAACTGGGCAAGACTCCCCCAATATTCAAATGTTTAAGGTAGCTCGTGCATCTCCTTTTTACAGAAATTCTATATTTGAGCTTAGATACTTTTCCCAGTGGAAGTTTCATCAAGACCAATACATTTTCGTGAAATTTTCAATCCCAATGAACTGACGTTTTCTGATGAAAAACTTGCCCCAAACCTCTGAACTATCTCTATGTACAGCCTCATGGTACTTAGGCAACTACCGCCTCAGGCTCTTTACTTTAATTTTATACATTTTCATCAAACCCTGATGTCCCTTGTGGGTTTGTGCAATTTCTGAGATGTAGCTAAAACATTTACTGTATATTTCTGTTCGTTGATTTCATGTGAAATTATTTCACAGCTTTATATGTTCTTTTTCTTCTTATTCCTGATGTATTTTGACATTCAGAGAATTACAGTTTAACCAAACCCCTTCAAACTGGAGAAGTTTAACAGTAAAGGAACTAAAGTCAAAATATTATMCTTGGAGGTTAGTAGGCAGAATCAGGGCAGCGGCTGTTCAGTCATTCAAGTTAAATAAGGGGCTCATTACTTGCCTCTGTGACAAGTATCCAAATGCCAAATATCATAACCGTGATTTAAAGGATCAAAGACGAGATTATTCACATATAATTTAAGTTTTTGTTTTAAAGTAGCACTTTAAAGTCAAGATCAAAATCCTGTTGTGTGATGTTCTGTAAAACATGTCAGCTTACTACTGTCATGCCAAACACCTTCCTAGGAAAGAGATTTCTCCTGCCCTACAGTTTTTCTCCCTGTGACTGAAAGACTTTTAGGGAAATTGAGCACAATTCTGGAAAACTGTTCAAAAAATGATCATCTAGAAGGATGACTGGGAAAACAGAAATCGTGTCTCACAAATCTTGCCTGTAGATACTTCAGAAATTATAAACAAACTAGACAACATGATGCTGTGCTTGCCTTGCAAAAAAGACTATATTCAGCTGAAAAGGGCTCTGCTTATTTAGTAACCAAATGGGTGCTGAAAAGTGATGAGCGTCTCCATAGATTTACCTTGGGAGACAAATACCAATGAAGAAGAAGAGCTACCTAAGTGGCACAAGAAAAAGCAAGTATAAATGTGACATGAGTACATTTAGAAATGCAGAAGAATTTATAAGGTTTCTAATTAATTTATGTTACATTAAGTAGATTGTTTGGTTTAATACTATGTGATTATATTTCCTCTTTAGTGAGAGAATATATCCTTCCAAATACTAACTGCAGGTTTTTGATATTCAATCTAAATTTCTTACTCAAATGTCTATTTATCATTTTTGTTACTCATGCCTGAGCATTTTTAATAATTGTTTCTTAAAAATTAACAGAATATTTTCATATTCTTAGCTGTGCCCTCAGCTTGCCTTAAACTGTGTACGGGTATCCTGAGGTGTTTTCACTGAAGTATTCCAAAATACTAGCAAGAAAACTCAGCTCAAGGACTCAGGGAACTTGAACTTTAAAAAAGACATCAATGAAAATAAATTTAATCATTCATTACTTTTAAATTGAAAACATAGTTTGACTCACATGATTGTACTAAGTATTTATAAAGAAAAAGGTGTGAATGATTTTCTGCACTGAAGCACCAAATTTTAGATCTTATTGCCAGACACCTGATGGCATATGTGGTGTCTTGGCTTCAGTATGCATTGGACAAGCACTGATCCGAGGTACAGAAAAGACCTCAGTTTGCAGGCAATTCAAAGCTCTTCACAACTTTTCTGTCTCAATGTTTCATAAAAATCTGACAGAATATATTGACTTTTCTGCTTATGCTCTCCGTATTTAGAATTCATGTGAGTTTCTCTTTTAAATAAAATAGTATGCGATACAGTTTGACAGTGACAGAGAAAATAGGTAGAGGTGTGTATATTTTCTTTTAATGTTTTCCCAAGGCAGTAGCCAGCGCTGCGATGCTAAGATTTAATCTCTGATTCAATCTGCTGGGAGAAAGAAAGATCCAATTAATGTTCTGAAGYAGTTGGTCCCAGATATAAGAAAGGTAGGATATGGAAGACTTGCTACACTATAGTCAAAATCTGCATATGGATAGGTAGCGTTGTTCCAGTTATCAGTTTAAACCAAACTTCATACATTGCATATTACAAGGATATACATATACATATGGCTATATTACATTAGCATCTTAAACTCTGGTTCCATTGTGCTGGGCACTGACAAACAAGTACTGAATAAACAGTTTCTTTCCCTCTAAATTAAAAAGAAAACCAAAATTTTATAGAGGAAATAGATTTGTTGACTTGCCCAGTATCATCTACCAGGTCAGAAACACAGTGAAGATTAAAATTTTGTCTACCCAAATTTAATTTTCACCCAATTTATGGTGTAAATAAGACTCAATTTGCATGATGCCTGGATAGATACTGCTATAAATGGGCATATCAACATTTTTCCCAGGCTTTGATTATTGTTTTTAATTTAAGGGAAAAAAATTCAAATTGAAAGTTAAATTCTTCCAAATTTTATGAGCTGAAAATTGAAAATAGTGTCCTTTGGGCCAGTAGAAACTCTTTATTCAATTTAGAGGAAATGACTAACTTCTATATTTGTTATTCTGCTCTTCTTGTTTTTATATCAAGAAACAAAAAATTACTTTCGATGGAGAAAAAACAAGACTACATTTTCATTGGTAAATTAAAAATGTCCAGAGTTATTCCTTGCCACTGAAGCCAGCTATCACAGGCTGGACTCCATCTATGCTCTTAAGTACTTTTAGCCTCCAAAACCAGAGTAACCACATGCAAACTGCCTGGTGACAAAGAGCCCTGGTATTTGCCAGCTACCAAACTGTTTGAGAATGCAAAAACACGAGCAAAATCACATCATAGAAGTTTAACAGGTAGTAGATTTCCAGTGACCAGGGACATTCCCTGGTCCTTTTGAATTTACAAATATGAGTGCTGTCAGAATTTCTCAAAGAATTAAAACACTCACATTCTTTTCAGTTTTGAAAGTCAAGAAAATTGGTTAATATACCAAAACTACTAATAGCTGTCATTAAAAAATTGATACTAATAACACAGCATTTTAAAATAAAATTTGTCCAAAAGTCTTCAGTAGCTCTACTAAAGAGACAGAAGACAGACACAGAGCACACAATTTCTCCAAAAACCCCATGACAAGTCTGTGACAGAGCTAAAATTTCAAATCCAGTCTCCAGGATTCTGTTCCAATGGTTTCATGACAAATCCTCCTCAGGAGGAAAAAAAGATAAAGAAAACACTGAAACACAGAAATTGGCCTGGCATCTTTCACTATTGAAATAGTTGAAGCATTTCATTTTGTAGTGTGAAGCAGGGGTGGGCAATAGGCCTAGATTTTCCACAACTGTGAAAGCAGGAGTCTTTATTTATTTTGTGTTAGGGAAATGTATGACTTTGCAATCAGGACAGCTTGCGGTACCGTGCTGAAGTGTAATCAGTTTTCAATGGGCAGAGAGTCCCAGAATAACTTTCTAACAGCAGCATTAGAAAAAAGACGCTCCTTTTTCCCTAGGCTGTTTGTACCTCTAACATATAATTTTGCCATTAGTGAAGTGTGATGAAAATTAAGTCACTTGTACAGCCCAATATGCTCAGTCAATCAACCATTAATTTTTTTTTTTTTCTTTGTTACTAACTCAGGGCTTTACTCAGCAATAAATTGGCTGTAGAATTCAAGCTGCTAAAAGCTTTTCAAGAGTCTTTAGCATTGCAACCACGCTGCATTCACCAGAGTTCTAATCTATAAATCTGAGGAGAGAGGAAGGTCATGCTAAGAAAGATTTCAGAGCCATAACCCAAACTTATGCCTCRAAACATGTCTTCCACCACCATGTGGTTGGTTGACATTGCAGGCAGGCAGTTTTCTAGCTAATAGTGATATCACAAGCACTTAAGGAAGCATACAGAAGAGGACCTACTAGCTTCTTATTTTTCTTCTATCCATCAATATTTGCAACTTCTCTACTTTGGTAGCACAGTTGGCTAATGGAGTTCAGAGGTGGGTTTGTGCAGAGACTGCTAATAGGAATGGATGTATCAGGACAATCCAGTGGATTGTCCTGGCCCAGTAGACTACAACAGCTGTCAAAATTAGATAACTAGGGAGGAATAAAGAACGCCAACAGCAATACTTTCCTAATACAGTCCCTCAGCCATGCTGTAGTCATCGTTTATAAGATACTGTCCAACAACCTGCTCCCTTTTTCAGCCAGGCTACTTATATTTAATTATGGGCTTAGGAACCCCTTCTATGGATTCCCCACCACCACACCCCTCGTGTCTTCAAAGCCCTGTGAAATCAGAAGAATGACTGTCCGGGCTTTTTCAACCAGACATCTCAACCTGAGCAAGCTGGTGCACCATCCGTTGAGCTCTAGGCTGTTCTTCATGACTGTTATTTGTATCTACTGGAAGAAAACAGAATATACTGTAAGCAGGTGGTGATGGAAATTTCTCAGATTACACCCAAATTTCTTTGGAAAAGCGTGGAACAAAGGATGCGGCATATGATGCACGGGAAGGGACTCACAGAGAGCAGACCATGGGCTTCTTTTCCTAGACCAGCTATTCATACTTCACTGGTGAACAGTTCTGGTCTCCTGAAACTTTAGAAGAGAAGCAGAGTACCAGGCCAAAAGAAAAGGAAAGCAAAGCTGACATAGCTTGCTTGCTTGCTTATCTGTGAAGCTGAGATCAAGGAGAGAAGTCAGACACTCCACTTCTGAAAATCCAGAGCCACAATAGAACTTCTCCTGTGCCTGCTGCTCATGTTGCTAGAGGCACTGGGTACCATTGTACCGTCCCAGTGAGTCTGACCTCCCGGTGGATTAGGAAGATGACAGGCCACAATATAGAGAACAATCCTGCTGCTCATTGCATTACTAAGGGAATAGCAAGGCAAATGGCTGTCGTTTCCTTACTATAAAAAGTGAATACATTGACATTTTTTCTAGGCTAAAATCTTGAAAGCTGAAATCAAAATGTAGTCAGACTCTCAGGATCTCCCCAGTCAGACATTACAAAGTGCAACAATGATCCCAGTGTACCTTCCAATACACTGGTTATTCAGTGTACTTCCACCTCTCTCCTATCCAGAGAGTTTCCTGCCCACTCCCAGCAAGAGGATGCTTATTCTGGGTACCTCTTGACAACCTGGCACAAAATATGCCTTTCTGGCACAACTGTGATCTGCTCTCTCCCCAGCCCTTGCAGATACAGCACTTCACAGCTCCCTGAAATGTTCTTTTCGATGTTAGTCTGCAGTCCAGCCTGTCTGCAAATGTCAGTGCCTGTCTCATAGCAAAACTGTGCCATCCTTATTGCTGCTGCCTGATGCTGATCTGAATGATCATTACATTACTCCAACACATTACTCACTCCACCACGGGAGGGGAGGGACTGGGGGAAATATTTTTAAATGGGCAGGAGGGGACAGGAGCACCAGGGGGTTGCAATGCCTTGGGGAAGCTGCCCAGATGTTGCATGAGCTGCCATGCCGGGCTCGTTTTATATCCTCAAGATGTCATATCACACTCATTGTTATGCCCCATTCACCTTTCTTCCATTTGCACCACAACCATTTCTGTTCAAGTCACACTGAAACCAGCCCTTCCTTGCTTCACAGCCTCTCTTGTCAGTGATTACTTGTAGCTTCCTCATTCCTTTAGATCTAAAATTTGGATTTGTGCAGCTCTTGGGAGCTGTGTCTTTCTACAGCTAACAGAAAACATTGCAGAAACTGCCCATAATAGGAAGTAATTCATTAAGAGAGTTGATTAAAACATGCTGTATTTAAAAATCTTAAGCAAAATTTTCCAGCTATCTTCCCCATTATTTCCCTATAGAGAGGAAAATTAGTGTCTTTATCTGGACTTCTTTTCTGCTATGCTGTTCTACTGACTGCAACAAAAATATTTACCTATTTTAGAATAGTGTAATGCCTCGTTTCTTAGAACACAAGGATACCTCACATGGCCTATTTCCAAATACAGTGAAGATAAGCATTTCTTGCATTGTATATGTATTTAGGCTAGTCAATCACAAGCTTTGAGTTGAATCATCTTGCTTGAAGGAAACCCTTTAAAGACTGCTAAAAAACATGTTTTGTTCTTTTCTGCATTGCCTGGATTTGGTTAAAACGCTTTGCAGGGTAAACTGGCAAAAGAAGTATTTCTTGACACAGCCAGCTTACGGGACACAGTGCAGCAAAGGTGCCGATGAGACCAATGGGCTAAGATTTTTCAGTAGGAACTAGTTATTTCATCTAATTACTGAAAACTTTGGGGTGTTCTTTTCAGAGGAGAAATGTCTAGCTCAGTTATCGGGTTTGTGCATAAAAACCAACAGTATATGTAATTTATAATAGGAGATACTTAAAGAGTTTTGGAAACAAGCAAGCATTAGGAAAAAAACCAAAATCTAATTAATGGGTTTTGCGAAAAGACTTTTCCTATGGACAGGTTTTTTTCTCAGTAGTTTTCTGCCAATGGTTTCTTAGCTCTTAGGAAAAAAAAAAGGCAATTGATCAGTGCTTCAGATTTGATACAGGACAAGACAAGGATTGTTCAGTTGTGAGATTAAAAAAAAAAGAAATTTGGTAGATGTTATTCCCACCTATATTTCCTGACTCTAAATGCAATGGGCTGTCTTGACTGGGAACTGCTCATAATTCTTCTTCATAAAAATAAGCAACTCACAGAAAATGCTTTTTCTACCAAAATGAAAATTTTCAGTGACATTTATCTGTTTGAGAATGCCTCTTTTTTAAATTAAAAGCCATTGGAATGTTCAATAAGTTTCACTGCAACAGTGAAACAAAATCGCATTCTCTCATTTCATACAAAAGCTTTTCCCTGCCTGCTTAAGTAAAATTAAATTTTGTTTAAAAATATTCTAAATTTTCACATCACATTTTGAACTGTGCAAAATATTTTAATTTTTTTGGAAATGTTTCATACTTTCCAGTCATTTCCATCATCACATTGTCTGCGTGGTCGCAGTCAGGAAAGTGAATCAGAACAAGCTACAGCAGAAATTTTCTACACAATGCTCATATTCACTCCTGCTCCAGTTGTGACTGTGGTACTTTTGAATAAGAATTTCCGTACACGGGTTTAGTGAAGTTTGACTAATTGACTTTTAGAGTGCATTCAGCTCAAGTTTCCTGGGTTCACTCGCATGGATAATCTCTATTCCTGGATCCTTCACTTTTTAACCCAACTTGCTTTGTAATGTCATACATTATTAAATAGCTAGTATAAAGCCTTCTTAAAATCACAATGAATAACTTTAACAGTAGAGATGTCAAGTAAATATAGTGATTACTGTGAAGTTTCTAACTTGTGGGGGAATTGTGATGCTTAATTAGTTAATGTTTCTAAATTTCAGATGAAAGAGGTTAGTAAGTTCAGAGTATTATTATTCCTAACTTTTACAAAATATATTATCCCTATTAATTTAAACGAGAAATTAGCATAGTCATAGTGCTCACATTTAAGGTACATTTCTTTTTTCTTTTTTTATTTTTCAGTAAACGACAAAGCCACTGATACTGCAATCAGAGCTGTCAGCCACGCATTCATACACCAGCAAACCTAGACACACATAAAGTGGAAAGACAAGAGTGAAAGAATCATTTCAGTTCCCAGCTTTCAAGGACATTATAAACAGAGCAAATAGGATACAACAACAGGAAAAACAGGTATTTGCCTTTCCCTTTGCCGTACACAGTTAAAATGGATTTACACACTCCACCCATTGTCCAGCTGAGCCATACTTAGAACTTTTCCCTTTTTTCAATAAGAGCTTCTTCTGCTTGAAAATACTGATTACTGAGGAATTGAGCATCACTAAGCAGTACMCCTTCCTTTACTCAGTTGCTGTTTGTTTTTCTTTTCTTTTTTTTCCCCTGAGAAAGACATCATACGAAAACATCACAGGGTAGCTGCTGCAGCAGAAACAAGTAAACAAGGTCACTCTTCTCTCTGCAGACAGGCCTTCTCCATGGAGAAAAAAAGTGCAGTAGCCAGTGGGGCAGCTGCTAAGAGACTTAAGGGAAGAAGTGGCACCCTGTGGGTTACCACTGTGTATCAGTAAGAATGTTTTTCTTGATATCACCTTCCTATGCAGGATATTAAGTTCTACACAAGAATTAAATTCACTTGCGGGGATTATAATAGCAGCCCTACTGCCATGATGGAGGAACCTGAGGATGAAGAGACCTATACTGGGATCAAGAACAAATACAGTCCAAATTCAAATCACAGTTTTTACTGGACTATATGAACAAACTTGCCTGATGTTGCTGGAGTGAATTCCAGTTTCTAACACACTACAAGGAAATCAGAACCAGGCATTCACAGTGAAATGAGATTCCTAATAGTACAGATATCAGAAGAGATTTCCAAAATGATAATCTAACTGTTTGTGATTTCACTGTGAAGAAACTAGTATAGAGCAGTTCAATTTAAAAAAACTACGGCAACTGAAATATTTTACTTCAACCTGACTGCAAAGGAACAGAAATGCTTTTTGCTGTTTGAGGGACTGAATTATGTCTTGATATTAAAAAATTATAAGCTCCTTATTTCTACTAAAACACACAGTGTAAAAAGAAGACAGCATTTGAACTTACATTTATTATTCTGATGTCACTGTTACATCTGAAATCAGTTTGTTAACACAACTGATGTTAGATGGAAAGGATAGCATCCAATTATTGAAACAGCATTTTGATGCCCTAATGTTATCAGAATTGACCTGCAAAATACAGAGATTGCTAAATATATCAGTTTGTAATCAGACATAACTTTCAATTTGTAACTGACTAGAGGAGGCAATTTTTCTGCCAAAACAGAAAATGCAGATTTAAGTCAAACAAAGCTTTTGACAAATATGTCTTGACTTGACTGAATTATTTTGACTGATGCATAAAATAACTCCAATTTAATTTAAAAGAAAATTTCTTTTTTTCTTTTGAGATTATATTGCCCTTTAAAATCTAACTATATTAAAAAATGTTTTCAAGACACCAGATAAGAAACATACCTTGTATTAAACTAACCATTCTCTTTGCCTACAAACTATATTTAAACACATTTTTAAATTATTCGCAGACTAAAAGTCAGTTTATTTTCCCACAGTAAATGAGTTGAGCACATCCCATCCCCATCTTATCACAAGTGCCAGTACTATTCAATGAGCTCAAGAGAGCTCTACAACTTCAGTATCATTTCTGAAAAAAGATCAGAAAAAAATAACCGAGTATTCAACCTACTGTGATGAATTAGCATCAGAGCAAAGCCCAGAGGCCCATAATAAGTAGATGGTAGAACATGAAGCCACCTTGCTGCTATACCACTGCAATTAGTGTGGCACTCCTCTGCTCAGCAATACACCCAACTCACCCTGTTTTAGATTTCATGGTACACAGGTAGATTTCACTGTATTATGCTGCTTACCTTTTAAAGTTTCTCCTTTCAAAGTTGCCAAATAATTTGTAGATGCTCCTCAGACAGCCAGGATAATATCACCCCTCTGTGTATTGGTACCAGGACAGGTCAAGAGCAACTGTCAGACCACACAGACTGGAGACCAGATGTCAGACTTATTTATGCTGTTTAAATTCAGAGTAATGCTACTCACTTCAGTGCACCACTCCATTTTCATTTTGGTATGGAATTATATCATCTCATTTTCATCCTGTGCTAAACTATCCTCCATAGGACTTTCCAAGCTTGAATTTTCTACAATGGAAACAAATTATTTTCTGTTATTTACCAAAAAAAAAAAAAAGGAAAAAGAAAGAAATGAAATTATAAGAGACAACTTACAGATCCAGATTATTTGGTTGCATCTTCCTGGCTGCATGAATTCATCTCTGAGGAAACAAATGCATATAACAATGCCGCTTCAGATTTTGATTCAGAAAGGATATTTTGTTGTTTAGATGAGTCACTATGTCACATCGCATTATCGAGTGGCACAACCCCGTGTTCCTAATTCACAAAAGTCTGTCTCCTTGTTCAAAACCAAAAGTGGCATAAACCCATTTATAATTTAAGTAAGTTGCTGGCAGTTCCTAAAATGGCTTTCCTGGAGAATAATGAGATAGACCTGTGGGGTAAGAAACATGATAATAATGAATAGTTGCTCTGTCCCTGGCAGGAGACTACGATACCAGAGAACCCTGTCATGCAATGTCTTTTATGGCAAGTCATAAATTAAAAGGGATCTTTATTATGAAAGCTTCTGTCACTACAAGGAGGAAGAACAGTGTAATGCCACATTTCTTTCCAGGATTGCAAATCAAGACCAAAATCTCTCCTAATGTAAATGATGTCAATCCATTCATTTCAGCTGAGTTTTACCCACGTTTATCAGCAGAAAAAGGCATAAGCTGCTTCTGTTTTAATTTAATTGAAGTATTGATTCTTCAAAATTGTTACGTTAAATAGTTTTTTAGTTACCAGTGTCTCCCTGTAAGACAATCTGGCACAAAAAGCTGATTCCGTGTATAAGTCAATGGGAGTAGACGGGAGGATAGACATTAGGGAGATGAAAAAAATGCTATTTGAATTTATAAGGCCAGAGAAGTATCTATCTTCTAGTGTAATTGCCTCAGATGATCAGCAGAAATTACAACGATCAATTACAGCCAACACAAAAAGAAATCTAGCAACAGCTCCAAAATAAAATGTTACTTATTTTACTAATCTTTCTCTTTCACTGCTCATAACTTAAGGGGAATCAAAGACCTAAGTTAGGCTTAACTTAGGAGGAAATAGCAACAAGTTCCCGATGCATCTTCTTCAGAATTCTAGGGGTGCCCATCAGGACAGCCAAATTTTTAGTCACCTTTACAGAGGTGTGACCAATATTGTGCAATGCCTAACAGTGCTTGAGGGCTGCTCACACACCGTACAGCCTGGACCAATGCTCCAGGAAAATATGCTCCAAGCATAGTTTATGTGTTTTTTCCATACATTTTGTCTGAATCTCTGTTTCTTTCCTGTCAAATTGCTTTCATTCAAAAGCATATTCATACACATGTGCACACAGATGTATGTATACACATGTATGTATATTCAGGAGGAGAGGGGAACTGACCAAAGATTCAGTCCACTCAGGACTGAATTCCCTTGCATAGTCTGTTCTTGTTGTTGTGCCCTGTTCCAGGCACCATTAATACCTCTCAGGTTTATTCCTTTCAGCCCAAACTATGCCCCAGACTGTGTTTGTGTTTAGTACCTTACACTCTCTACTGCCCTGGCCAGTCATATAAACTGCAGAGCCCTGTCACCACCGATGCTCACCTTTCTTTAACTCAACGCCAAGGACAKCTGTATCAGTGGCTCACTTGTATTGAAGAAAAACTATTGGAAAAACAGGCCCTAGAGGATGTTGTGAATATTCTTAACATCTTGAAAAATTGTATTTGTGAGGTAGGAAGAATGCAAACAAATGTGGGCAACAGAGCATTGCTCGTGAAATCATTGCATGGAAGCATGCAGATAGGTGTGTGTTTCTGTTGCATTGAACTGACCGGGCATGGGTCAGTGCTACTCTGGAAACYGTGCAAGTATCTTAGGAAGGTGTGCACCAGAACTAAGGTATCTTGCCTTTCAGCAGTGCTGAAGACCGGCGAGGACTGGAACTGGCTTGTACTTAGCCAATTCAGATTACGGCATTGTAAACATGTATCTGCACACACACACATCTGTAGACATATCAACACGTGTTGTTTGCAAGGGTTAAAAATTAAATTGGCAAATGGTCCTTGAGCTGAGAGCATATTGATATTGAAATAAAGTAGGTCAAATCCTTGTGACCAATACCTCAATTTAGAAGTACTTCTTTCTAGCCACAAACACCCTTCTAATAGAAGAATTTTCTATCAAGTGAAAAAAAACCTCAGGTAGTATTTCCTCAAGGACAAATATTCTCATAATAGCACTTACTTGGACAGAGGAAACTGGAATTATTCATTTACTCCCCCACAATGAAATTCCATTGAACACTACGAACTCCTTCTGCCTTCAGTAGGAGCTATTTACACCCATACACTTTCTGTGAGCCAGACTATGATTTATAGTTTCATATCACTGATCAGATATTTCCCTCTTGTATTCATTTAATTATACCATATTAATAAACCTTGACTTTTAGACAGAAGCTCTATGAGGTGTATTCTCAACATGATACACATGTAACTCCCGATAGCATCATCAGTAGTTAGGCACATGTGGAGAACTGATTATAGCCTTAGGTTTTTAGCCATTGCTAGCTTACTCTTAGATTTTTCCTCTGGTGATTTCTCGAGCACCAACACACATACTGCAGTTCCTCTTTTTGCTAAAAACCTTCCTAGGAACAGTATTAAAAAGATCAATTTATGCAAAATAGAATTTTAATCTAGAAAGTGCAGATTTGAGGCACTGCATGATGAAAGAAATAACCTAAAGTATAGCCAAAGAGGTTACAAAAGCAGGACACAGAGATCTGGTTTCCTAGGGAGCTTCTGTATATTAGAAAAATGTAAGCAGTTACTGGCAGCTCCAAACTGCACACATTAAATGTGTCTACAAAGGATTTTGACAGGTCTCTACAAATCTAAGACTTTCTGTCCCTACAGAATATACAGTTTTATAGCAGGACAGAGGTAAGAAGAAGAATAGTTTCTGTGCAACTGTTCCATACTGAATGAACACTCCTTTGGACAAATATTCATTTATGCTATGGTCACTTGCAAATCTCTGGATAGTCTAAAAATATTTTAGTTTCGTTTACTACCTTTTCACTGTTTTTTTCTATAATGATTGGATATTATGCCCCAGTATGGTTATATTGGTGATATATTTGAGATTCTGCTGCAGAATTCAAGGTTAGATCAGAAATGCTCAGCTAACCAAGCTGAAGATCAGGTTAGCTGTTTTTTTTCTCACCTGTGTAGTTTTTGTTCATTCAGAAACACCTCAAGACAAAGTCCTAAAATACTCCCATAGTATCTGTGGCTAAGAAAGGTGTCCAGAATAACAAGGAACTGAAGAATCCAAAGGTTTACATTAAGTGATGGACAAGTTCTGTTTTCAGAGACCAGTTTCAATCTCAATCACCTCCAAACATAAAAGACAACAAAGAAGATAATGGAGAGACAGTGAAAGGCATTTATCTCCTGGTATGCTTTGACTTGGTTTTGCCACAGTGAAAACGTATGTTGGAAACCCTCCTTCAGTCCATGCACTGGACCCTTGCTGATGATGGCAATGAGTAGATATTCATTGTCAGTTAGGGAATTTCATGCAAAGACAGACAGGGTATACCTGACAGTGGCAAGGCCCTACTCAGAATAATCATCTTTAGAAACACCCCGTTTTAGTATCTGGCATTGTTGGATTCTCTATGAATTCGTATGCACCTTCTTTGGAAGTAACATAAGAAATGGAGTGGTGGTGAATATTACTACTTTTCTCTGAAAGCCTGGTAAGTACACAGTGTCAAAGCACCTGACCTTCTCTCTTCTCATGCTCAGCATGCACCTAAGTCTGGAAACAGAGGTTTGAAGAAGCTGTTTCTGAGGAAAAAGAAAAAGGAAAAAAAAAAAAGAAAAAAAGAAAAAAAGAAAAAAGAAAAAAGAAAAAAGAAAAAAGAAAAAAGAAAAAAAGAAAAAAGAAAAAAAGAAAAAAGAAAAAAGAAAAAAAAAGAAAAAAAGAAAAAGAAAAAAAGAGAAAAAAAGACTGGCCTGTAAAATCCTGTCTCCAGGACAAATTCCATGAAATGAGCTGCCTTCCATGATGAAAACTGAGAAATCCTGTTTGAATATTTCATCTTGATTATGTTCAGAACCAAAGAGAATATAAGGAACTGGATCCCAAAGATGACCCAATATGGCAGTCTAGTACCTACATATCTGAATTTACAGCTAAGCCCATCCCCTAAGGGTATCTCAGAAGGTAAGCTTTTCCTTTTTTGCTGGGGGACATAAAGGTTCAGTGTCTTCTTCTGCAAGTTCAGGTATGGCTTTCTAACATCCCAGGCTAGCCATCGTCTCAGAGGATTTTGGTTTCTACCCAGATGTTTCAAACAGAGTAAGAGAATATCTCAAATATTACAAGCTTTCATGACTCAGGAAAGCCACTTCCCACATCACTTCCCCCCCAGCAGTTCACAGGAAGAACATATTCACAACAACTAAAGACATTATGTCACCTGAAGGCCAGAAACATCTAACTCAACTTTTTGCTTCTGCATTTGTTAGAGAGCTACTCCATGCATGCACATAGAAATGTGAAAGTCAAAAATAAACCAGGTMCAGAATTCCCTCATTGCCAGCCCTAGGACAATGGAACTGGTGTCTTTCTGTGGGTTGACCCAGTGGATTCTTCCTTCTTCACTGGCCTTACAGGACTCTGCACCAAGTGTATCTATCTGAGCACCAAAAAGGGAGGAGTAAATTTTACCTACATTCAAATTTTACCTACATACGAGAAAAAGCACATAGTTAATTTGCTATGTTCCTGAACTCAACATTCAAACATGGTCACTGTTTCTAGGAGACAGAAATCAAGAGTTTGGCATATTTTTAAAAGGGCAAAGTCAAAATGGCAGGTTGTTTTCCTTTGTTTATTTAAATTTTATTTAAATTTAAAACAAGGTTACTTTGACAATATTAACTACTAGATCTGTTTATGTTTCAGCTTTTGATGTTTTTCATACCTATTTCCTATTACTTAGAGAGATTTGCTCTTTAAATAACACACTAATGAAGATGTCCTAAGATGTTCAAGTTGACGTTAATTACCCTGTGTGATTAAAAAGAAAAAAAAAAAAAATTAAGAGTTCAGTACAGCAAAACGTGGATCTCTTTTCTTCTGTAACATTTACTTGATTTTGAGATGAGCCATAAAATGTCAGTGTCTTGCACAAGAACATCTCCCTCTGTCCTGTGGATGCTGAATGTCAAGTGGTACTTCCATGTTAGTGAATCAATATACCTATTAGAAAAATGGCATTTTCTCAAATGCAACAGTACGTTCAAGTACATGATGGTTCTAGAAATGGAAAGCATCAAATGTTTATCTATAACCAGCTCAAGCCAGACATTGCTTTTCCCAAGTAATAAGTGGTAGGACAAGAAGAAATGGCCTCAAATTGCACCAGGGGAGGTTTAGATTGGCTATTAGGAAAAATTTCTTCACTGAAAGTGTTATCAAGCATTGGAACAGGCTGCCCAGAGAAGTGGTTGAGTCACCATCCCTGGAGGTATTTAAAAGACGTGTAGATGTGGTGCTTAGGGACGTGGTTTAGTGGTGGACTTGGCAGTGTTATGCTTATGGTTGGACTCGATGATCTTAAAGGTCTTTTCCAACCTAAATGATTATATGACTCCATGATTCAGTTGGTATTACTCCTTGTAAATCCTTTACAGTCAGCACAACCTGACCCCATTTTATGTCAGCTGAGAGTCTGGATGTAAGATAGAATGGTGACAACATTTTAAGAACTAAATTCTGAATCTAGGCCCTTGCATTATTTTCAATTTTTTGGTTATCAGGCAACATGTTATACCCTGTATCTACTTTTTTTAATTGACTTAGGTTGGGAAGGGTAACATGGTGAAAATATTTACAAGGTTAGTAAGTGAACACCCCTTCACTGTTTTGGGTGTCTGGGGATTATGTCTTAAAAAATACAGTAATAAACAGTCCCTTCAGTTACGCAGATCAAATGAAGTAATTCATCTGTGGCATGATTTTATGAGTCTAGCTACATGGAGTTATGTATATAAAATAAGAGCTAACAGATTTGCACCGTATGGTCCTCAGCAACAGTCTAGTTTACAAAATGTATAGTATGTACAAAATTACATTACAAAATGTATAGTATGTAGTAGACATACTATTTGTACTCACATACAGGCACATCAGATGGACACAATCAGAGATGAATTTTTGAAAGTGACAAAAATTGAAACTTTAGTTATAGGTTTGATTTTCAGAAAGTGCTGATGACACTTGCAGAAATTCAGGAATCTTAGAGTGATCATCCACAAATTGAGACATTTGAAAATCATGGGAAGAGATTTTGAAAATCATAACTAAATGAAAAGCTCATATTCTTACTTTTATGCAGAGTGTTCTTTGTCTGCAGYGATACCAAGACACTTGGACTTTTTCTCAGAGCAGGACTTTGAAGCTAGTAGATCAGTGCCATACTGCATACCACTTTGTCATTTGATTATAACTGGAAGGCAAGGAAAACATCAATATATGCAGCTTCTAAGATACAGATGCAATTCAATAATTCACACTGATGTAATTGTACATTGCAGTTGACCGCTGCTTTGTAGGATCTTAGAGGACTTTGCTGGAAAGTCTGTAATAAAATGATCATTGCTTTAAAACAATATTCAACCTGTTCTCCTGAAAAAAAAAATCTTCCTCTGTTAAGAAAACACGTAGGGTTTGCTTATCTTTTATCAGGTATTCCATGTATTTGTGTTTATCTGCTTGTTTTGTACTTAAACTGCCCATTTCTTATCAAGCAAGCGTTCAGTGCTTTTTAGGCGCCTGGTCCCTTTTGTTTCCTCTGCAATGTTTGTTATTGCCCATGACAGATCTTTTTCTTAGACTGCTAAGCAACGCAGAAGGCTAATCTAGAGCAGCATTGCTCTCCCTGGCTAATTTAGATGAGATCAATATTCATTAACATTGGTAATTCACCACACAAGGGGACAGTGCTTTAAAAAAACTCTAAAAGACAGACCAGCAGAGAAGTAGGAAATGTTACCCACATGGATAAGACACACTGCATTCGTTTTCTACACCCTCTTTGGACAACCAGTGTTGGTGTTTAATCACTCACATTGCAATTTTTTCCTTCTGTCCAGTTCTAATGTCTTTTACTGTACTTTGTAACTATTGCCTCTTCTTATTTTGCTGTAAGCCTCCTTGATCCTGTTTGCTGAATTCTTTGTTCCTCCCGGTGGCCACAACTTCTGCCTGGCCCACGTCTAATCTGGGCTCACTCCCAACATTTTTCCTTCTTCTCCTGCTGTCAGATTGAGTTTCTGATAGAAATCACATGGCTACAATGATTTCTTTCATCTTTACTCTCCTGGTTTCAGCTGGCATAGAGTTAATTTTCTTTCTAGTAGTTGGTATAGTGCTATGAGAATAATGTTGATAACACACTGATGTTTTAGTTGTTGCTAAGTAGTGTTTACACCAGTCAAGGACTTTTCAGCTTCCCATGCTCTGCCAGGTGCACAAGAAGCTGGGAGGGGGCATAGCCAGGACAGCTGACCCAGCTGGCCAACGGGGTATTCCATACCATGTGACGTCATGCTCAGCATATAAAACTGGGGGAAAAAAAGAAGGGGGGATGATGTTGATGTTGTTTGGAGTGATGGTGTTTGTCTTCCTAAGTGACTGTTATGTGTGATGGAGCCCTGCTTTCCTGGAGATGGCTGAACACCTGCCTGCCKATGGGAAGGAGTGAATGAATTCCTTGTTTTGTTTTGCTTGCATGTGTGGCTTTTGCTTTACCTATTAAACTGTCTTTATCTCAGCCCGCAAGTTTTCTCACTTTTACCATTCTGATTCTCTCCCTCATCCCACCGTGGGGGAGTGAGTGAGCGGCGGTGTGGGGCTGAGTTKCTGGCTGGGGTTAAACCATGACATTTACCTTCACCAGTGTTGTGTAATAAATTCTTTCTTCATACCATATCTATGATATGGCTTTCCCTATCCGTGTAAATAGGTAAAACATTCAGTAAGGCTGTGATCATGCTGTATCTTTATACTGCAACATCCTTTGGTACAAACCAGTATATTCCTGTGACCTTCATTAACTTTTCTTCAGAATGAGGTGGGCTCGTTTGTGTTTTTTTAAAGTACATAAACAAATTTAGGAAAAAAACACAAAACATCCTAATTTATCTGTCTCTACCCAATTCTTTTCCACTTTCCTCAGTTTCTTATGCCGTATAGCACCTGACTACATGAAGCCAAAACATGTTAAAGGAAATTTAAAAATGTGGAAAAATGTCAGTGTAACTGGATTTTATACATTGAGTGTTATGTGCACAAGTGTAGAGCAGTCTGATTGACTGTATTTTTCTTTTAATTGATGATATTAGGGAAAAAGTTTTCATTTATCTAGGAATATTACATTTTTTTGTGAAAACATTAAAACAAAGAAATAGAAACAATTTGAATGAAATGTTTCATTCTGAAATATCTGAGTTTGCATTTGAGTGTATGGAGGCTTTTCATAGTTTGATTGCAATGAAATTTTAAAAACTTAGAATAGCTACTACCATTCATTTTTTTTATACAAAACAATTAGAAAGAACAAAAAGGTTTTTCCTAAATACTTAAATCTATCTATATTTCTCACAGGTGGAAGGATTTTGATTGAAAAATATCATTTGTCTTTATTGATAAATCTTAAAAAAAAGTATGTTCAAATAGGTCTACAGTCTCATCTATTTCTTTTGTGGAAGAAGTAACAGACGCAGTAGATGAGGCACACTGTTACTTTTCAACAAAAACTAAGCCATTATATATTAATCGTTAAGTCTGCAACAGTCTTAACTCTGCAACAGTCTTAACTCAGTAACTCCAATGGCTTCACTGGAGCTAAGCTGAAATACGGGATTCAAAACAGCTGAGTTCTGATATATTTTAAAGTTATTTATACCTTGTTTTAAGTCCCATGAGTTGGATATTTATCATGAGCTTGAGGAATACTTGATCTGTTAGGCTGTGGTTTTTTTCTTTTTATCTTTTACTTCTTGCTCCTGATACATAATTAAAACAATAACATAGCTATGGTGAGATGACAGTAATAAGCCTTTAGAACAACAGAGGCGTTACATGATACTAATACATTCATAAATCAGAGACCAGATACAAAAAACAAATTACTAGAACATACCTAATCTTTTTTACTAATGGCTTTCCAAGCTGAATTTAATTAAAACAATGAAGGTTTCAAGACATGAAAAGAAAAGGAGATAAACACCATAAAATGGTAAGGCCAAAAGACAATTATTCATGATGACATCTTACCAGCCCTCAAGATGAAGAACATGACCACAAAAGTGAACATCCTCAAGAAATTCAAATAGTTTTCAGCTTGATTAGATGGAGGTTTGTTCCAGTTCCTCCTGCTACCTGACAATCTACACAGCTGGGGTTTTGCTACTCCCTGGGGACTTTTGGAAGATCACCATCCACTTTGTTTTGAGCCTGGCATTCCCTTTCTGATGGCTTAACTATTTCAAAGCATTCTTTTACTATCCTACCTTGAGAAATGCTGCATCAAAACTTTTTTTTTTTTTTTCCAACTAAAAATACAGTTTCTACATCACCAACTTGTTTGAAAGTTTGTTTTTTTTTTTTCACCCTGAAGTGTTTCATGCTACCAACAGAAAAACAGAAACGCAGTATACCAGTTTCAGGTTGGCTTGACCTCAACTTTCTTGTTTCTCTGAACTAAATTTCTTTGAACTGACCTGAAATGTTTTTTTTTTAATGGAGTTTAACATTAAATTACATTTCTCTGTTTGGTGCTCTATTTTTGGACCACCAAAATTATTTGAAACTCCCGTATGAGAAAAATGTTGAAAACAAAAAATTTGGAAAGTATTGATGAACACAAAATGTATGAAAACTATTTCTTGTTTACCTGTTTCTTTCTAAGATTTTTATGTCATATTTGTGTTTTAAACTTTCATTTTCTTATCCTTCTGCAGTCATCACCAAAAAGTTTACAGCTCATGACAGCATCCATTTCATAATGTAGCCATTTGTTAAGCTCCTTCAAGATTGATTGTCACCTGTTAAAGTGATGGGTTTCCTTGCCAGTTTTAATATGCTTCTTCATTCCTCCAAGGTAACTGCATGTCTTTTTGCACATTACTTCAGACTGAATTGATAATGACTTTAATCTGTTGATAATTTAATAATGCAGCCCTCAAAATTATATTCCAGCTGCTTGCACTTTGCTGATTGGCCACATCATTTAGCAGGAGGAATTAATTGTGAAAGACTCACAATTTTACATAGGTAAATGTCGCAAAATCTGTGTGTTATCATGGARCAAGTCTGGAGGAGCTCCCCCGAAGTTAAACCAGATTTATACAATTAAACTGAGAAAACTCATATCTGCATGTGATCAAAATTAATAAAAAACCATAGACAGTTTTCAGCCACTCTGACTGCTGTCAGATACTCTATTTAAATTAAAAACAAAAGGAAAATCAGTATATGGGGTAAGCATAACTATTCCTTGTTGTTTTCAAACACTTATTTTCCACAACAGAACAAATGCCTCTTTGCATTGACTTTGTATTGCCAGCACTTTCTGATCAAGGGATAATTATTTCAAAAACTAATAAGTTCAGTCAAGGATCTTGATTTACAGAGCAATCTTAGTTTATATGAAGACCTCACTTTTATAGCAAATATAGAAAACCAAAATCTTTCATTGATTTAATTAATGTCACTATTCCATGCTCTGAAGACAATTTTTAGGCGCTCTCTCATCTTTTTATTGAACCTGGTGCTGTACCTAGCTAAAGCGTGTCTAACTGGGACTTGAGGGGAATATCAAGCACAAATAAGACAATATGCAAAGTATGCCATGTGGTGGCCAGTAAAGCATGTTGTATCATTTACAGAGAGCAAACACAACTACATGCCCTCTGTGCCCTACATTGTATCTCTGCCCTGGGCAGCACACATGGATGAGCAGTGTTTTGCAACTTTTAATGAGTTATCACAATGTGATAACCTGCTTGAATGTAACCACAGGGGAATGACAAGCCCACTTTTATTTGCATTAGAAAGAAGGGAAGGAAAATTAAATTTCCTTAATCTCAACAGCTTTAAGTAGACCAACAGATACTACTAGTCATAGTTCATTCAGTGACCACATGCAGAACAACTGCATTTTAAACAGACAGATTTCACAGTTCCACATCACATAGGTTAAAAATGCATTTAAAAATGCATCCACAGAACTTAGTTTGAGTCCAAAAGGTTTAGGAATGAAAAATGCAAATCACAAGCCAGATTCTCAGCTGACATTAAATGAGCAGGACTTGACATCAGTGGATCTGGCAGTATCTGGCTCCAGATATATTTACCATTGGCAGTGAAATATATATATATAGCTTGGACTAACAATGGAGAGTTTAGATTAAACAGAGGTTTGAAGTGCTGACTCAACATATGGCCCCATTAACTGAATTATAGTGAATTATTTTTAAAGCATAAATTACAAGTGACTGACACTTACATGTGTAACTATACATATCGATCACTAGCAGAATGAGAAATACAAGTGTATTTGGAAGACTGCAAAGCATACATATTGGTAATGTCTACAAAGACATGCCTTTAAGTGACTGAGCACGAACTCTGGGATTGAGCTCATTTGATTTCAAACCTTCCATCCTACTGAACACTAAGCACAACCAGATGTCAAGTCATATCCTAATGTTAACGGTTTACTTTTTCTCTCTGCCTCCGTAACAAGTTGCTGGCAGTTCTTCTTGATGGGCTTTGAAAGAAGAGTGGGTGATTTATAAACATAACAAATATAGTTTAAACTAACAAGTTTTTTGGGGGGGAGGGGAAGAGTTTTTGTAAGACTGTTGACRATTATGGATTCAAAAAGTGAATTCCATTGTCCAGTGTCTGTGTAAATTCTGGGATCGGGGGGGTGCGGCAACTACTGCCCTTCCCCTTTTCTTATACCCTTCCATAAACCACCTCTGCTGCTGGAGGTAGGACAGAGTGATTCTATCATCAGTCTATGGCAGCTTTTCTCTTCTTTTGGATGGTATATTTATTATGATTTCATTTGAAAATTAATGAAAATAGTTCACTACCAACTCCATCTAGTTATGAGTTTGCCGTTCTCTAAGATTTCAGCATTAGGGTAATGAGATCTGCAACAGCTTTCCATTTAGAGGACTGGAGGAAATGTATGTGGCTAATTTAAAGGCAGAATTTTTAAAGTTTAAACAGTAGGAAAGGGCTGGAGTACCTCACTCAAGACATTACAAAAATCATGAATTCTTAATAATCTGATGTTTTGACACTTTCTAATCTTGAATTGTAAATGGAGAGCGTAAAATTTTATTCAATTTCTTTATTAAAACAATATTGTTTCATGCAAAAAGGAAATAACACCCTGTGATCTTCTTTGCACCAAATTATACAGGAGAATGCTCATCAACACTAGTTTAATTAGGATTTTACTCCTTCCCATTTCTAGCTGACCATTACAAATTCCAAACACCATATCTTAAAGAAGGTGTGTCATCTTTCCTAACTGTAAAACTATGATGCTTCAAGACTGCTTTTACTTTATTATCTTCTTTTCCCCTCCTTTTTCTGCATAAATCTCCTGGTTCATCCTATCAGAATACTTCTCAATTCTTCTTCAGTGGCCCTTCGTATCTTTCTGACACTTCATAGTTCACGCTGTTCTCAGACTTTGAGAAATACTGTCTTACTTGTTTTATGAAAAGGAGAGCGTAGCAGCGACAGAATCTCGGTATAGGAGGAATAGATGTATTCAGTACTGTCTCCTGCCTTACCCTTATCAAAAAGTGAAGAAAGACCTTGGAGACTGCAGGATATGTGCACAGGATAAGAAGGGAGAGGGGACATTATAATTATTATTTTATTATTTATCATTATAGAAAAATGGAGAAAATTGAGGTTTTACTAATTAATGCAAGTCAATAAAAAGACCTCCACAAGCTTGGATAAGAGTTAGTAGTCCCTTTGTAGGGGTCAAAACTAGACAAAGAGCTGCCACAATGTTAATTAAGTTTATGTTGTGCAATAGGGAGCGTTTCAGAAATACCTGAGCTAGCACTAACCTGAGTTGTAATGTACACAGCACCGTATTGACATAGATCCATAGCTCCTGCTTCCCCACATCAGTTAAAGAATACCACTTCAACTTACTGATGAACAAGGATTCAAACATGCAGCAGCTTTTGTCTACCTTGTTGTTACAATGGGATAAATACACCTATATGAAACCAGTCCTTTCAAAGAGTAAACATGGTCTAATTGTTCATTAAGTACTACTAACTCACCAAGTAAAGGGAAAATACTATGGTAATTTGGATTTATGAAGAGATACTGCTCAACTAAGTCTCTTATGCCATATAGGAGAAAGCATTGCATTGACTGCTTGTTCATTAGTATTTAGAAATGTTTGTATCTAGAAAATCTAAACATGCAGTTTCAAGGCTTGACTGCCATCTGTTCTCCACATAAAAAATGCAACACATCCGAGCTCACCAAAGCAAGTTAGCAAGCCACCGGCTAGAAACCAGATTTGCAGACAGTGTCACCCCAAGAAGAGGAAGCACAGAGATGTCAAGGGCATTAAACACAGGTAAAAGTCAAAGTTTTCAATGGGACTTTCAGCTGATGACATGTAATATAGATGCAGACCCCTATTCCCCTAGCACGTGACTGTCTCTCCAGCTGCAGTGTACCTCTTCAAGCTGAATGAAGGGAGGTCTGAAATATTCCCAGAGTGGCTCTGTTGTAGATTAGAGAGAAAAACCACAAAATTCCTATAAAAGCAAAGGGAGGGCTGCATTTGGGGCAGTTTGGCCGATAGAGTTTTTCTAACCTTTGCGATCCGTAGCGCTGTCACACTGTGCGTGGTGGGCTGTGAGAGGACCGGGAGCCACGCTGCCAAGGAACCATGCCGTTGGATACCAGAGCCACCATCTCCAGTTCCTCATCAGACTAAGTTCAGAAAGCTTTTTCCTGTGAATGCAGAGGAAAATTAAATTCATGAGCCAACACCGTGTCTCATACGCATTTTTGAAGAGTTCAGAAAAATGCATCCAGAAAATGTCAGTGTTTTTGTTTTCTCCTGTTTCTTGCTGAGCTGCTGTAAGCTGCCGCGTATGACCTTTTCCTGACTTCATGCTTGGTTGACATCTGGTTACCATATGTTTGTATTGTTATTGCTCTACCCTTTTATTGTAGACTGTGCATTCTGATAGATATCAATCTACAGTACATGCACTCTTTTATACGAAAAGTACATTTTAAGTAATTGTCAAAAAAAGTAAAGAGCTGAAACATCTAGAAAATAATATAGCCCAAATACAGTGTTATGGTAGGAAATCAGACGAGAATCAAACAGTAGCAGGTTGGTTACATTTTTGCTTTTTTTTCTAACTAGATAAATAAAATTAATTTCATATTTTGATTAAATAGGAAAGAACTGTCATAACAAACACTTGCTTGAACTGAGGCAGTTCAGCTAAAGACTTATTATTTAGTCTTCCTAATGAATGGGAAAAGAGCCATTAATAAACAAGAGTTAATATTTAAGCTGTATCGATTCCCCACATGCAAGATAATTCTTACTCAGGTGAATGTTCCCACCAACTTTAACTAATTTACCTGTGTAACTGTTAGCAACCTGGAGCTACAGAGATGGAGCAAGGTGAAGGCACATCAATGCTGTGAGGGCAGGTTCCTCAACCACAGGAGGCGGAGCTGGAGTTAGTATTTTTACCATTTGGTATTTCATAACATCTCAATATTTCTTGATATTCCAAAATACTGATGGCATGACAAGAAAGCATATTTCTAGTGTGAGCTCCACTGGAAATCATTTGAGTAAAGAGGCTCTTCATGAGGCCTAGTGTATGATCAGCAGCAATTACTTATGCAGAGGTAGAGATGCTCTGGCAGTCATTCCGTACTTGGAGGGCCCATTGATTTCAGCAGAAATTTTAAATAATGGATGGGTTGAACATGAGGTCCCCCAGGGAAAAATGTATCGTGCAAACAATAACAAGTAGATCACTCACTCTTGCTTTGAAAAATTCAATTGTCAGCACACGATTTTCACAGTCAGGTGAGCAACAGGAGAAAAACTGCCTTGCAGAGATGCTTGGTTTTACACTAGTATTACGATGTAAAGGCTCCCAGCATCAGAAGGGGAAAGTTTGTATGCCGACCAGCTGGGGGATAAAGGGTGGGTGGGAGTGGTGACCTCGGTTACAGACCACTCTGAGTACATCAGAGTCTCCCTCACTGCGGGGGTTATTTGAACCACAACATTAGTCTTGTTTCTGGTTTTGTCCCCCTGGCACCATGATTAACTAAAGACTGTAGTTTAATATTTTCAGCATTCCAGGCACATTAATAGGTTTGCAAAGTTTGTGCAATCACTCACTGCGACAGCTCTACCTTGCTGGTCTTGAAAGCGAGCATCACCACGGCAACGTGTGAGATAAACTGCTTCATAACTTTGCAGAACGTGCTGGGGTAAAAGAGGTGGAGTGGAGGATGCTGCGGAGCGCTAAACCGTTTCATCATCCATGTGGTTCTCAGCTATCGTGCTACGAACAGAGAGAGAGGCTGCCTGTCAGACGGAGCAGGGTGAGTCAAGAAAGAGGCATTTCATGTGATGTTGCCATGTCATTCTTCACCAGGTCACTCAGGCGTTATAAAGAACATGGAGATCAGGCAAATACTTGAGCAAACTTCTGATTCGCTACTGGAGAAGTTTTCATGTTTCTATCTGGTGTTTTATTCCTTATTACAATACTAGAAATAGTCACATTATTGAAATATGTAGCAGACCAAAAAAGTTTCACCCAGACATTGGTCCCAGAGTTCAACCATGTTTTTTACCTGGCTTACAGTTCTTCAGATATGCTTCACTACTCCTTTCTGGTGGCTTACAGCACAAGTCTGTCCTAACTGCAGTAAAGTGGACTTTCTTTCCTTGAAAATAGAATACTGTATATTTTAACAAAAAGACCATTTTCTTGCTGAAGCAATTGATCCAGGCTGATACAGAATTAGGACAGCCAGCTACAATCATCACATTTTCTCCAGCTGAGTTTTATCTGTTTTCACTTAGTATGTTGTTTAAGATGGTGGAGAAGTTGGATCTGACAACCTGCATGAGTGGTTCCAACTGAAGAAGTAGCATTAGGTACATGTCAGAGAAGATATTAATGCTCTTTTTTTTTTTTAAGCAGAGGACAGAAATCTCTTCTAAGAGGTCAGCACTACAAAAAGACACTAGTCCTCAAGCTTAACCTTTTGCCTAAACTTTTTAAGACAGAAGTAAAGAAGCCATGTACAAGAAAAGTACCCATTCTTAAGAATGAGGACCTCTATGTCACCACAGACATCACAAGGTTTGCTTTCTTTAAACAGAATATATTCTCTAATTTCCCCTTTCTACCTAGTCTCCTCCCATGAGCTCGTACCTTCTGACTCAGTCATATACCTTTCCTCGGGTGTCTTTTCATATTCATGCCTTCCATAACGCAGCAAATACACATCACAGCCTTTGCACCAGCCATTGCCCTGCTAATGAGTTATGCTCTTTTTTAAAAAATCTTTTATTTGCCTGGTGCAGGAACTGTGCATCTGGTGGAATAATAGTGAAACCACTGCTCAAGAGCCTGTCTGTACATTATATTGTGCATGTCAAATAAAACCTGAAATCAATCTCAGCATTTCAGATTGAAAGAAAAAAGAAAAAAAAAAAAAGAGCCCGCTCTATAGATGTGTACTCAAATTTCTTTTTAAAATAAATATGTAGCAGACAGCATACATCCATATCTTGTTTGGTCAGACAGTCAGGATGCACATATGACAACAAAGTCTGCAGAGCACATGTCCTGTGCTGTGGACACAAGTGATCCCAGATTCTGGCTTGTGTTTTAATCCTCGAACTATTTTTCTTTTCCCTGTATATTTCTCCCATGTCTACAAATTGTATGAAGTGTATATATAACTATAAAGAATCTACCACAATACAGCAAGTGACTAAGGAATAACGGGAAAGTTTTACGTATTTGCAGAAAAATACGTAGACGTAGAGGAGGTTTAATGAAGACGCTTGCTAATACACACATGCACACTTATGATCAGACTACTAAAATATTTGATTAGTAGAAAGAGATCCGCAAAAGCTGTTTTTCAACAACAGTCAGTTTTTAAAAGAAAGAAACCAACAGTTTCAGGGCAATAAAATTGTCAATAAATCTGTACTAAATCTGATGAATAGGATTTTTGGGAAGARAGAGAAAAAGGATGAACCATGGAGGAAGAAGATGGGAATAAACAGAAAAGTTTCAATATTTTCCAAACTAGTGTTTCAACTTTCACTGTAAATTATCAATGTGATTTACAAAACCAGCAGCATTTTAAAAACAATGCAAAAAAGAAGAAAGAAAGAAGGAAAAAAACCCCTCCAAACAGTGGGAGGAGACAATTGTGATTGACAATCCTCCATCCTCTTTTCCACATTATCCACAAAATTGTAAAGTAAGAAAATGTAGCTGACATTCAAAGCAGTTACAAATCTATTTTTAGAAACAGGCAGACTCATAATGTACTGCTCTTATCTTTCACACATTAATAAGTAACGATTGTTGCAGGGGGCCTTGCCTGTTCATACATTTCTCTCGCATTCATTGGCCCCTCCGGAGAAGGACTGTGCTGTACGTTGGAATGAAGTTCTGCTCTCCCTGCTGAATTCCTGTCAACAAAGGCTGAACTGTAAGCATGACTCCTGCACTCCAATTACTTAATAAAGCTGGCAGCTACTGTCCTGGGAGTGTGATCACTTGCCTTAAATATTGCATCCTATAGGAGAAAAAAATAGTAGCACAAATACTCAGGAGAAGAGCGGGAACCAAGCGGCAGTTCCAGCGACATCCAATCAAACCTGAGTCAACTTATATCTGCAGGAGATCTGGCCTAGAAGCAGTGCTTATTTACAAAGTAAGTTGCTTTTATCATAAAAAAATGCAACAAAAGCAAATGCATTAATTGAAAGGTATGATGAACTGAAAATGATGCTACCTATTGAGGAGTTTGCTGAAAATGGAAAAGCAAAGCTTCCTCTTGTGATTAACAATTAGCGTGTAACAGGTTTCCTTGCCGTGCGTTTAACAAAACAGAGTGACACACGACAGTTGCTTTGCTCACAAACCTTAACAACTGGTGCCTTTCCTCCGCTCTTATGGCAGGAAAGATACACTGTTGTTCTCCCCATTATTTCAGTGTCCCTTTTGCTGCCCCAGCAGAAAACAACCCACGTCACCACAAAGCAGCAGTAATACCTACTTTGCTAAACGGAATCCGAGAATGGATATATATAAATTCCTTTTATTCTGGGGCTGGATTGAGCTGTCGGAGTCAACTCTTTGTCTAAAAGGGATCACTCCAGGATTAGCTGAAAAAAATTCAGATTCTCTCTTTGCCTTCACTAAAAGGATGCAGAAGCCAAGCAGAGATGTAACGGTCAGGCTTATTTCCTATTATCCCCCTGCCTGGTCAAACAAGGACTGGGACAATTTTGCCTAATACAAACAGTCAGTGGTGCATTTGAAATTCCCATTTAGAGACATTTCAGACCATAAGTCCATTATGCTTCTATGAGACTCATGCTCTTAAATTAGTAAGGATTAAAAAAGAAAACAGCTTGCTACCATATCCCAATTTAAACTCTGAAGCACCATAATTTTTCTTTCAGGATCTCTGCAAGTGAAGCGTTTCCCTTTCTTTTATTGAATTCTGCAGTTCACAATAACAGAGTAAAAGTTTTCTCTAACCTGAACTAATGAACCATAAATCATTTAAAGCATGCAAACGCAGTTCAGAGAAAAGGAAAAATCAATTGTAACTCATTGAGTTTCCAAAGTAGATTTTTCTGCATGATGTTCTTCAGCTCTCCTTTCCACAAAACATGCTCATTTTTAAGAATTAAACAAAAGAAAAGAAAAAAAGGAGATAAATTTGTTTCATCATATAAAGTGTTAAGCAGCAGTCAGGCCAAGGGAATGAGGCCTAGAAAGTGGAAGAAAAAAATTGTAATTATTTCCATTTGAAAATATTTCATACATATTTTCTCTCAGAAAAATATTTTCTCTTCTAGCTTCCCCAAAGACACTAATTAACATGGTCCCATTAAGCTTATTAAAAAATCTTGGTAATATTATAAAAGGAATTAAAACCATCAAGACACCCGATAGGAAAATTATGACAAATTATGTTAATTCTGGTCTACTGTTCCTCTCCTCTCCTGCAGGACAGGAATGCTGAAAAATGGCATGTTGGCAATAGGAAACCTAACATTAAATTGTGCAAAAAAAGTTAATTCCAATAAAACATTTCCCTCTTAGATTATGAGCCATCCTCCAGCAATATTTTCTATTTCTTTAATTTGCAGCACACATCTAATGATAAATATGAGAACTGGATATCCATGCTCCTGTGCAAAGCCGAGCCGTGGCTGCAGGCTCACCGCACGCTCAGGTATGATACGTGCCTTTTATCTGTTGCAGTCTCTCCTGATTTTGAAACAAGGTACTTCTTTCTATTTAAGAAGCTTGAACTTCCTCATACTGGCAAATATTTGCCTCTTACCCAGTCTCCTTTTTTGAACTGACAAACTGTTGTAATCTTCATTTGACAAATGTTCATTTAAACAAGCACTTTCCAGTCTTTAGCCCTAAAATTTGGGACCTTGGGAAAGAGTAAATAAAAGGGGTTTGATTTTCATAAGGCAGGTTACCCTCAGAGACTTAGAGCTCCTTAAAGTAAAATCCAGAGCCAAGTACCTGAAGCTGATAACTGCTCTTTAAATTCTTGAATGTAACCAGTAGTTTACAATATAGACCAATGGCAAGAAATTACATTTGTTTTGGTTCAATGCAATTAACAGCCAGATGAAGAGTGGTTGTGTAAAAATAATGGTTATATAAAAATAATAACTCACTCGCGTAGTATTTTGATAACACGCAGTTTGCAGACCAGGGGAAGTTTTGGTCTCACTAGAGAAAAGTCAGAGTTTTGTTTATGAAGTTACGAACCTTACTGTCTCTGTTACTAGAGAGAGAGTCTGAAGACTAGTCCCAAACTCTTCAAGTAGTCAGACCGAGGACCTTCGAACCACGTCTGGCGGCCCAACACAAATCTAAGAAAGTAACTACACTCTCAGTTTTAATTGATCTGTTTTCCCACATATGTAATTATGTAAACCGTATTACCTTGCTCAAGGCTTACTGTAGTATATAAACATCTAGTTTATATACATGATGTTTCCTTCAGCATAACAGTCATTCATGGGGAAATTGTATCCAATAAAACAGGCACTCTAAAAAAGTAAACCTTCAGGGACTAATGCTTAATGGACCATGTGAAAAGAGGAGTACACCCAAATTGATAGGGGAGATTCTGTTTAATTTGTGAGTAATTTAGTTGATAAACACAAAGATGTATATATCTCACAGACATTTGCATGTAAACAAGGTCATCTCAAGAGCACACATTTCTCAGTTTGTATTGGTAATTGTAAGTTTAAGATACATTTAAACAAAAATCAAAGATCCTTTTCTAATCACAGAGAACTTGTAGACTGTAAAAATGGAATACAAGCTGTGGATTTAGCCCTATGCAAGTGTGTTGTGTCTAAAACAATTACACTAAATACAGGCAGCAAACGGTAGTGTAACCATACCAGACACTGCAATGATCAGATTCCTTTCTGTTTTAAATAAACTTTTCCATAGTGGAATACAAGCAATAAGAAGCTGACTTTGCTCTGAAAATGTGCTGGTTATAAACATAAGACATCTCCTGCACTAAATGACACAACACTCATATTTATAGCTTCAGTGCTCAGAGAGAGATAAGGCAGGCTTTAGAAAGAGATGCTGCTGCTTTACAAAGCAATGATAACAATACATTCATAAYGAGGTGTATTCTAACCATAAATTTTCTGACTGGAAGGTAGGAGATAACAAAGAAATCATCTTTTAGGTAGTTTCAACTACTCTGTGCTTTCCAGTTATTCATTCTGCACAAAACAGCCTTGCAACATAATCTCCTGGACATACAAGTACCAACATTTTATGATCATTTATGTCAACTTGCTATAATATCACAGCTAGTGCCACCTCTGAACTTGGCTCAGAAAATTATTTTTCCAGAGCTTCCTCTTCCAAAGCAAGCTGAATGGACTCAGCTCTGAAATGAGATCTGCTTATGGAAGAGCTGTGCTCTTTGAGTGGGAGAAGCTTAATGAGTGTAAGCAAATCTCAGCAAATGCAAACCATGGAGGAGGTGAAAGATGGCAATATCGTGTAAAAATCTGAATTTTATGCTCACAAGGGTACTGCGGAAGAGGTTACTGTTTCAATCAGCTTTGCAGTGGCCTCTGTCTCTCTTTTGCACAAAAGCACGGGGATGCAAATAAATTTCAGTCTCCTTTCGGTATCCTGATTGCCCCTGGTCTTCCTCTGTGGCTGTTGTGCTGCTCCAATCAATTATCCCAGCTTCATTCTACCTGGGTCTGCTCAGGAAGTTCAGCAGCRTCGAGCAGTTAATAGTGCCTGCAAGGTGCTTGTACGGCTTTATTTATTGAGACGCATTTTTCTGTTTCAGCATTAGATCCAGATCATTTAACCAACAAAAAATGCAACAGCCACCAGATGTTATGTTGCGCTAGTGACTAATTATCAAAGAACATGACAGACATGTAATTTCTGAGGGTATCAGGAAAGATTTAAGGAGTGGGATAATCAAGGAGTGAGATTAAGAACTCATGGAATTCAGAAGAAATAATTCTTAAGCTTTTTAGAGGAATGTTATAATCTATTCCTAAAGGCAGAACATCAAATGACAACATTGCTGAGGCTAGAAGGCACCCCTGGAGATTGTCTAGTCCAAACACGCTGCTCAGAGCAGGGTCAGCTGGAGCAGGTTGCTCAGGACTGTGCCCAGTTGGGTTTTGAGTATCTTCAAAGATGGAGACTCTACAGCCTCTCTGGGCAACCTGTGCCAGTGTTTAATCACCCTCATGGTAAAGTTTTTCCTTATGTTTACATGGAATTTTCTGTATTTCAGTCTGTGCCCATTGCCTCTTGTTCTGTCACTGGGCACCACTGCGAAGAGTCTGACTCCGTCTTCTTTACTCCTCCCATCATGTATTGATACACATTGATAAGATCCCTCTGAACCTTCCCTTCTTCAGGCTGAACAGTCCCAGCTCTCTCAGCCTCTTCTTGTATGTYGGATGCTCCATGYCCCCAGTTATCATCATGGCTGGACTTGCTCCAGCATGTCCGGGATTTTCCCGTACTGGGGAGTCCAAAACTGGACACAGCACTCCAGACACCTCTCACCGGTGCTGAGTAGGGGGGAAGGATCACCTCCCTTGACCTGCTGGCAGTGCTCTGCCTAATGCAGCATAGGAAGCCATTGGCCTTCTTGGCTGCAAGGGTGCACTGATGGCTCATGGTCCACCAGGATCCCCAGGATCCTCTCTGCAAAGGTGCCTTCCAGCCTATCAGCTCCCAGGCTGTACTGGTACACAGGGTTATTCCTCCCCAGATGGAGAACTTGACATTTCCAGTGGCAAAGCTAGTTTAAAAGGGTCCTGTCACCTTTATCTTATCTTCAGTGTACCAGTCTCCCTATGATAACAAGTGAGGAGGTGACCCACACACATTTCACTTGATAGTGTTTTGCTAAAACTTCAAGTCAAGATCTGGAGCGGTCCACTGTTTTTAGCAGAATTGTAAAAGGAGGCCATCAGCTGCTTTGCATCCTGCACTTTTAAAAGAAAATTAAGAAAGTGGCTAAAAAAGAAGCCTTTCTTTGTCTATGTTTCATTTTCTATTAGGAAAGAAAATTATTTGTAGTTTCTTGCATCCTCTAAACTAAAATGAACTTTTGAAGTTTATGCTATGTAGTCTATGTGGAGAGAGTTTAGAGATTTAAGAAATAGGGAAACAAGACAGAAAAAAAGTCAGTGTTTGCTACAGCCATGACCCAAACAGAGATGGTTAGCATTCATTGTCCCTGAAAATCAGCCATATATTTGTTTCTGTGACATTCACCAACATATCACTAGTGTAATGGCTCATTCTCATTCAGCATTACATTGTGCACAATCAGGAGACTTTTAACTGTCGGGACAGTTAAGTCCCAGACCCTGCAATTCAATGAACTGCTGCCATATTCCCAGCTGTACCCATTCTTGTGAGTTCTCCTGATTATTTACTCACTTGCATATGATGCTGAAACACAAGACTTTCAAGTGAGACTGCTCTTGATGCAGGAAAGAGGAGTCCTTAGTGCAGCAGGAGGACAGTCTCCCCTCCGCAGCAGCACTGACCAGCGTTTGGACCTCCCTTCCCAGACAGGCAAAGCAGCTGCAGGAAATTTCTCCAGCACTAAGACCTGCCACCATCTTTGCTTCATACTCCTATATTGGATATTAAAACTTCTCCTTTGCCTAGCAAGGAGTACCCTATCTCATTCTTCTCCTGCCACTCATTCTTCAGTTGATGAAATAAATGGTGGTAGATCCACAGGACAGTATGACTTAGAAAGTATGCTTTGGGGCTGGTTATGACTTTCAGAGCAACAATTTTAGGCTGTATTCAGATTCAGGTAAGCTCTACCACATCAGTTATGCAGAGATCATGCCTGTAGGTTTGCCTAAGAACTGTGAAGATAAGGAGAGGGTGTTTGGGGTTTTTTGGGKTTTTTTTTGTTTTTTGTTTTGTTTTGTTTTTGGGTTTTGGTTTTTTTTTTTATGTACAATTGAGTTGTGATAGTCGCCTGATGTCAAAACATAGAGTACTGGTTGCCTGCTCCAATTCAACAAGGGAATTCATCTTTCTCCCTGTTTTTCCTCCTAGAAATTTCCCCATTAATTTGCCAAGCCTCTCCATTCTGGACACCAGGCTTCCAGCTCTCCTTTTTGGATGTTTACCTTCCTCATTGTCAGACCTTGAACTCGTACATCTTCTAAACATTAAACATGCGCTTAAGCTCTATTCTTAGTAAGGAATTTGTATTGAAATGCGTCCTTTAAGCAAAGTAAGTAAAGATAAATTCAGTGAAAAATTCTTGGCAGTTAGCAGCCAGTATTTAGCAGCTTTGGTGTCAGATATTACTAAGAAGTAACCATCTCCTGGGGTTTTCAGCAGGCATTGAAGATAATCTGAATTCTTCCCAGGAGATGTTCAGAAACATCATGAGACTCCTTCTTAATAATGAGGATTAGATGGGACGCTGGTTGCGAGATCATACTTTAACCATATCAGACACTTAGAGATACAGGAGTACAACGCACCCACATACCAACTATCAGTAGGTCATTGAAACTGGCATTAATATTGTGCTGTTGATCTCATTCTACTGAGATTATTTCAGATGGATAAGTTTATTGCAGAACACACAATTTAACCTGAAAAATGTTCTAAAGGGTCTAAAAAAAGAATAAGTCTTTTCAAAATTTGGAAAGCTGTTGGCAAAAAAAGGCTATTTGTACTTAATATACTGTATTAGACAGTCCACAGATGAACCCAGATGCTCTGCCGTGCTCTAAAGGTGTTGCAACATTATGCCACAGCCTCTCTGCTTTATAAACTCATACACTGCCGATCTCTGTGTCATTCACTGCTGTTACTGTCCAAATCTTGCAGCTGCTAAGTGAAATAGAGGAGTCAGAGAAGATCATAGGGTCCTTTTCTTTTTCTAACATTTCATTTTTATATAACCCAGGTCATAGCTCAAGCATAGGTTAAGGCAAAATTCAGATGTTCCTTCTTTGCCTCACAACGGTTCCAGCAACAGTATTACATAGCGATTCTGATTATTTCACAAATGCGTAGGAGCTAATTTCAAAGTTGATCCTTCAGGCTTAACGTCCCTGGAGTTCTCTCCGGGCAAGTCATTTATCCTTTATAAGGCTTCTTGTTTATTGCCTGACAAAGAACCTAGTCTTGCTGACGCAGCCGATAATTTATAGCAGCTAGAATACCTCGGCAGAAGCTTTCTCACCTTTATTCCCCACAATGGAGATTCACTCACTGATAGGTTACTATATAAACACTGAACTGAAGGCCATACAGAAATCTTTACTTCACTTCTATCCTCTCCCTCTGCTGCTACAGCATCACAGTCACTCCCCTCTTCACCAGTACCTAACATTTTTACAATGCTCTACATCTCCACAAAGGTGCAGAAATGTTAAATAAATCATACTGCAACCTCTGCAAGACAGGAGCGCGTTTGAGAGATGGCCAGAAATTTTCAGGTGACATTTTCCAGGGAAATTCAGATCTACTAAAAATTAAAACTACTACTAAATTTCTAAGAAAAGTGTATCCAAAATACACTTTCCAAAAAACCCCAAAATTCCCACTTTTACTTCATCTTCTAAAAGAACAGTTTTATTTTTGTTTGAAATAATTTTTATTTAAAAGACTCAAATACATTTTAGGTGCTGTATTCTCAAAAAAATTAAAGAAGATGAAAAAAAGATAAAAGATAAAAAAGCTACTTCACAACTGTTAAAAAGTAGTTTGATTTTTCCAGGTCTGAAAATTTTCCATACCTCTAGAGCAGGGAAATATTCAAAAAAAGTTTTTTAACTTCGATTTGCTTTGGAAATAATTTTAAAATATCAAAAATCCTTGTCATACGGGAAACATTTCCCATAAAATACTCAAATATTATTTCACTCTGCAGATAGGGAATGAAATAATATACTAATAATATACGAAATAATAAACGAAATGATTTTACAGTGTCACACACAAATTTGGTGGCATAGCCTCCAGTAAAGCTCCAGGTTAAGGACTCTTCAAGGTTTAAGACTTTAAATCTAGACTGCAGAGTGTGAGTGATTTGACAGGACTCTGAATTAAAACCACTAGTGAATGCAAGGATCCCAGCTTTGTTTTTCTAAATAAAGGTTTAAAATTAGGGGTTTGTTACCTCCCTTGCTTTCAAGAAAGGAAACTGTGTCTTGGACTCCCCTCTATGCTAAGGTATTTGGGCAAATAGGAGAGAACAGAAAGAAAACAGGGGTGCCTGTACAGTAGGCTGCCGTACTTAAAATGCGCACAGCACAAAAACCATTACTGCAGAACAGCGAACACAGAGCAGCTTGGGAAATCACACAGAAGACTTCTCCTGAATATCTCCATTCACAATTGCTTTAGGAAGGTTAATCAGGTATTATGGGATGTGCCAAAATAAGTCAATTTCACAGTTATAYGAAAAATGGAGACAGTGATAAATGTAGTTTAAATAAAGCGGTGTATTAGATAAACTTGCTCAATGAGAAGACTTCACTGAATAGTTTCAAAGCTGAGATTCTGCCAGAGACAAAACTTGCATATCTCCATTTTTACATACACCTGGAATGACTGAGATTCCTGTGTTTTGTTATTCTCTGCCATTTTAAATCATGTACAGTTCACTAGAGAATTCAGTTACACAGTATATTACAAATACTAAGTATATAAAATAACGTGTGCATTGTGCTAAATGACCACTCTCTAAACTCTCTTAAAGTGAAAAAAAGTTTATATGTTTTGGTTTAACTATGTTGTAAATTCTTTTCCTATAACTACCCACTGCAATCATATTTCCTATAAGCATTTATAAAGTAAAAGGAATGCATACCAGCTCAAATTGAGATGAATGATATTTATGACACTATCTGTACACAATATATTATTTGCAATATAAAAATAATCAAACTAATGCTGCTGTAAAGGGGATAATGTTCAGCTAGAGAGTTGAGATCTCAGGAAGACTAGGGCAAGACTGTATATATGCTTTAAAGGGGAGCAAGTATATTAAGATCACGCCAAGAAGTGTTGTTTACCGTATCAGACAGAGCTCCCTGTTGGAGGCAGGGACCTATAAGGATGCAAACGATGATCATAGGGCAAATTCTGCCCTTCAGTTCCACTTTATGACCCACTGACAGCACAAGGCATTCCACTGGCACTGTTGATGCACCCACCAAATCACAGCTGGGTGTGTACAAATACTGAGCCCATTGACTTAAATATTAAGAGGACAAGTTGACAAGGCTAAATTCTTAGACCAAAACCCACTATGGTACATAACTTCCAGTGATTTCAATACTTAAATAACTTCAGGTGATTAAAACCTTAGTTAAAACTGGGATGTTAATTTATTTCCTTGGTATGAGGTCTCATACAAAATAACATATTGAGGATTACTCAAGATGAAGAATAGATGCCATTGATCTAATAGTTTAAAGGGATATAGGTTTTAAGTCTTAAAGCAGATACTCAAAATTAATGAATACTAGTAGAATTAGCAGCCTCCATTTCCCCTCAAAGACTGTATCAAATTCATGTCACCTTACAGCTGCCTTGAGAAGATGAAGGCATTGATATATGAGAAGCACATGGGTACTTTAATGAAGCACAGCACTGAAAAGGCCATGAGGAAATAAAAAAGTCTGAATTTACAAAAAGAATTAGAAGATCAGTAAATAAGTCATGGTGTTATGCATTGAATAATGAGAATAAAAGGAAACACTGAATAGCTACTCATTTAGTGAGACACATTCATCCAGTGCACTGAATGAGGTAGGAGCCCCGTGGAGAAAGCAGTATGCGATCAGGTAATTAAAGACTGTATCATAATGCATGCACACAAGGGAGCCAAATTAAACTTGCACAGAGCTATCAATGTAGGGTTTCCTAACTTTTCCGCATTTGACTTTATAACCTTAACGCTCTTTTAACACAGCAATTTTTGTTTTGGTTCTTTTTACGTAGTCATTGGTATACATTATCCATGAAAAACTTATTTTGCTCTTAATGATCTGCCATCATGTAGCTTAGCTACAGCTTTCCAAACACTGTGGAAATGTGGTTAGGTAACRCAGACAATTGGCTATAGACTTGGTAAAAAGAAATTAAAGGCCTCATCTTAAAACTGTGAAAACATACATTAAAGCACTGACTCACATAAAACCAGATACATGCATGCACAAAAATGAGATATCAACTTTTCCAACAAGTTCTTACTTTGCTTGATTTTCTAAGGGAATACAATTTCTGTGATTATGATCTCTGTGTGTCAATCCTTCTCCTTCCAAATAATTCTGAATCTATTTATTAATTATAGAACATATATGGAAAAAAATAAAGGTGTCAAAGATAACTAATTTTTACAGATTTCATGAAATTGATGGCTGAGTAGAGACAAGATTAATGACCTGAATAAATTTCACCCAAAGTAAAGTCAAGCAGAACTTGGCCATTATGCACTCTGCTTTTCAGCATAAATTATGGGAATCTGTGTTGTGATATGTGAACAGGAATTCAACAATAAATAAGAAGTTATAGAATTTTTCTTAGTAAGCTTTCTGTGTCCCTCACTGTTATCTCACTTCTTCATGGATTCATTCAAAACCTGAAAGAATCAGATGGCCAGGCATGGACTGCCCAGAGTGATCCTCACCAAGTGCTGCAGAGCATGCAAAGGACGCTGATGTGAAAGGCAACCTTACAATCGTGCTTCTCCTTTGCCTACATACTTGGAATAAGGATCCTGCACAGACAAGTTATAATGGTATGAAGGGCTAGGAGGATTATATTCATTACTAGCAAGCCATAGAAAAGTCTTTAGTCTTTGTTTGGGCTGAGATCATGACTACAGCCCACAGACTGGAAAACTTGGATGAAGAGTCTGAGGAGTAGATTCACCTTCTCATGACATTTCAACACATCCAGTTTGCCATTTATTTTTCTGCATGTTGTCTAAGACATTTCCATCCCTTTTCCTTCCATTTCCTCCTGCATTTACTACCTTTTTTTGTAACCCCTCCCTACTCTTCTCCACAGGCATCAGTTTTTCATATTTACTGCCTGGGCTTACTTACAACCTCTGAGCTAGTAAGTTGATTCACATCTTCAAGCCTCACCTTGGAGGGCTCTGTTTCTCTCTTAAATTTAAAAAGCTTCCCACTGAAAAGAGTTTTTTAATACCTTGTATAAAGGAAGTTTGCACTTTAGAAACTGCTTGGTATTGTGCTGTGCATACAGATGGAAGTTACGATTGCAAGTAACAGAAGTAGTAGTTAGACTAACCTAAAATCGTTGACTAATTTTTAAAGATGTGATTTTTTTAGTCAAACCTAACACAGTTCCTACGTAAATGAGACTTATGCAGTTGTGTTATGTGGCCAGTTCTGAATCACTCTCAACTACATTTGACAGGGTTTGAAGTCTTAAAGGTATAATATCCTGACAAGTTTGATGTAAAGTGAAGCTGAGCGGACAGGAGAGGTTCAAATTAGCACCCTATCTGAGATAAAGCCACACCATGGGGTTGGTGAGTGCAGGCTCAGAGAGCTTGTGCATCCCAGCCAGCCGATGAGGAGTGGAACTGACTTTCTGCAAGTGCTGGCCAAGGGGTATAGATAAGTAAGGGGTATAGATATCTATATCTATAGATATCTTCTAGATTCTTCTATAGAATTTGGTGGTAGTTCACAGAGGACCTTGGGACAGTACGGAAGAAGAAAGAAAGATGGAAAGGTTCTAGCAGCTGTAAAAGACTATCATGGAGAGCTCATAACAAAAGAGTTTGTGGAAAGGAGGTTAATTCCCGCTGGAGATGAAGAACACGATGAGAGATAGGGACCAGTTATTAGGAATAAATATTCAGTCTCAGAATAGCAAAAGTTAACAGTGAACTGATTAAGTCTTGGTAATGCATCCATTACTCTCTCATATAGATCTTAATAATTTGGACAAAAGGGAGAAAATAAGAGACAGCAAAGTTTGCAGTTGTCTTCTGCTTACCTCCCTTTACCCAATGACTTYGGATCAAGATCTGTGGAAGAAAAAGTTTAATTTATTCAGAATTTCTCTTCCTCTACTGAATTTCAGGATTGAAGTTTAGTATTATTTTTGACAGATAATATAAGGGTGGTGAATATCTGAAAGGACAAATGACATAAAAAAAGTCTGCGTAGCTCAGCAGCCTGAATTGCTTTTGCAAATTTATAAGCCGTCATCTTACAGCACWCCATGTAGAAAGACTGTATAGTTTGCCAGTACAAAATATGGAGTTAAATCAATGAAACATTTTCTTTGGAAAAACAGTATCATAAATTTAATCTTCAGACACTCTTATTTAGTGKTTTTTTTTGACAGAGAATGGCAGGCATCAGAGTAAGAATGTATCTTTTATCATTAAAAAAAGATGAGGAAGATATTAGCAACTATATCTAGGAACCTACCCCTCAGATGAGCTCTGCTGCAGTCAAARTTGCAGACTATACGAATCACTGGTTTCTTCTGTTGATGTAGTTCTATTTTACCTATAAAAAGGTAACTATCCCCTATCGTGTAAGGTAAAATACACTGTGAGTCAGAACCATAGGCATAAAGAATCAGAAACAGATTTCTACCTGAYAAGTTACTGACAGTTTTAAAGAGATGGCAGTCAAGCTCTTTTTGGTCTATATATAAGTCTTATAAGTAAAATTATCTAAACAGGTAACATTAAGAACTTAATTAAAATGGCTATATTGGAAAAAAATATTTCCTAGAAGGAAATCTTGTGCCAGTTAACCAAGTTAGAATTTTAATGTTCCAGTGAATTATAAAAGTATATACATAATTTAAGGATTAACAGTTTGCTAGTTATTAGGACTTCTTAAAAGATAGAATAATCCTTGTGAATGGCTTCTGGAACCATGTTCTCTCATGACAACCAAAGGCAGAGCAAATGTTTTAAGAGTCACATCATCTCCATCTTAAATATGCTATTTCTTACAGCCTTGCATATTTTTACACGCTTATATTATTTTGAATGTCATTTCTGTATTTAAAGTTTTATGCAGACATAACTGTATTTGTGCATATAGCTTGTAACTCATCAGASTCAGCCATAAATTTACCTAAGCTTAGTGACAAGCCTAAGTGAGCGTGTTCCTAGATATCTCATTGCACCCAGTCCCTCCCCCTCATCCCCCTCCATAACTTCCTTTCCACACCATAACTACTACTCACTTGGGTGCAACCTGATCAGACTTTTCCAGGATAAAATATGCAGAATGAAGAGCACATGCAAAAAGCCAAAAACTACTTTAATCCTTGCAACTCCAACCTCCAACAAAATACCACAATAATTTCAAGACATTAAAAAAAAAAAAAATAATCAGAAACTCTTCAGGAACCTGATAAATAGACATCATCTGCCTTGAAGTAATTTTTCAAGGATGTCTCTGTCATTCACAGAGTGCAACTCCACTAGTTAATTTTCTGCTATGTTCGTTACAATTTTTAATTAAAAACTCTTTGTTAGTTCTGAAACAAGTTTTATTAGCACTGCTGAACTTCAACTCCAATACTTTGCTTTGAGCAAAGATGATTAAAATACCATTTCTGTGTTCTTTGTAGAATAAGAAGCAGTTTTTAGTGGTGCAGCTGACAGGGGATATCACGACAAGATCTTGAAATAATTCCTTCTGCTACTAGTTTAATTTAAAGTCCCTGAAGTCAGGTAAAACGTTAATGAGTTCTGGATCTTGCCTCAGATGTGCAAAAAGCTTTGGTTATAAAATAATACTATATGCATATATGCTGACAAAAAAGAAATGAACATTTGGACCTGTTTTCTGGGAGACAGCATGTGCCCAATCCAAAAATGTTAATAATGGGAAAGAGTACAGTGAGCTTTGATTCAGAATCTGTTAAGTTTTATATCACTAAGCTATATGGACACCAAAATTAAAATGAATATACAAATAGAAAAAAAAAAAGCATTAGATAAAATGGATCATTATTATATAATATTAAATTAAAATATTATTTAAACAAAATGTGACTAGAACCTTCCATTAAGATTATTGAAATAAAAACCTCAGTCCTCTGCACAATAGAATTAGTGACCAAAAATTATGTATCATAACTTGTTCTATTTTTAGTTTCGTTTATATGTCATGAACACACGTGCTTCAAATGAGAAAGGATTATCTATTAACTCCTTATTGGGAAAGAAAAATAAAATAAGGACAGGAAAAATAACRAAAAGAAAAAAAAAAAATCCACAGCAAAACATTAGACTAAATTTAAGCTGAGATAAAAGAGAACTGAGCAATGAATAATAAATGCTGATCTCATTATATATCAAAAAGGACAAATCACAGCAGATTCTAGTTGAGTGAAATGATTAATAACACAAATTCAAATCACAGATACTTTGACTGAATATGAATAGGTCAAATTGTCTGGAGATGAGATGTTACAAATATACAAATGTGTGCCCTTGTGGCAGAGATAAACTAGAGACCAGCGCTTCATTCATAGTAACACAGAGCATCTTGTTATCATTAATTCACTGTCATTGTCCTTATTCCCTTACTAGGGGCATGATTAGAGGAAATAAGGTAGAGACGAAGCTTACAGGGGGTTTGAGCCAGAATTATCAGGCAGTATTGTAAAAAAGAAAAAAGCTGTCTTCAGCTCATCCCATTTGATCTCATAATTAGGTACTTTACCGTTCTGCATCTGCCAGAAGTCAGACAGAAGTTTTCGTAAAGTTCAGGTGATGGATGGTGTGAACAACCCCCAGAGGACCGCCRCACACCCCTCCAGAGCTCCTCCATCTCCTATCAGTGCACAGTCAGGTGTGGACAGAAGGGTGTCACCATCTCCAGCATGCAAATGAGGGGAATAAAGACATCCACAATAAAGGAATCCTACCTCTGAGGAGTTGAGAAGACTAATTTTTTTTGACATTTCTATCGATAATTCCCACTGTGGCATAAAGGTTAACAAACTCTTGCGATAATAGGGACAATATGCTTTGATGTCTAAAACAGTGGGCTGTCCTGTTTCACAGCGAAATAGTTTGCCATTAGGGAGAAGGGAGACTGGTKGAACAGAAATCTGTAAGAACAGACAAGTAAAAGGCACAAAACCAGGTATATCAGCTCATACCAGTGGGAAAAAGACAAAAAGGGAAGATAAAAGCCCAAAGCGTCCAAGCCCTATTATGAAGTTGCAGTAATATTTTCCATCCACTAGTCCTAATACACTTTACAAATCATTACCTAATATAACAGAAATCTTCATTAAGTAATAAATCTTCATAATACAGTATCAGCCAAAAAGCTCTAGTCTATCTCATCTATTCCAGACCACTAGTGAGATAAGGTATAACTATGCATATCGTACATATGGTGCCTAAATAGCTCTTAAAGACCTCCAACACTGGGCACTCCATAACTTTCCTCCACTGCAGTGCTTCAGCGTTCATATTATCGGAGTTTTTCCCTGTGTTTAACCAAATTTTCAGGCAGGAATTTGGGCCTGTTGCTGCTGCAGCTGGGTAATTTCCTTCCTTTTTCCAATAACCTTGTAAGTCTTTGAAGACTATTATCACATCTCCTGACATTTTCTCATCTTTAAGCTAACCAGCCACAATTCATATTTATCTTTCCATGATGCATTTTTAGGTCATGTTTTCTAACATGTCAGTCATCTTTGTTTCTGTTCCCTAGACTACAGCTAGTCCACATTTTATTTGAAGTAAGGTGCTAAAAAATGGATACAGAAGTTTCAACAGACTTTACCAAAACTTAATTTTGACAATTAAATAATAATTGTGATAATAATTGTGATAATAAATTTTCACAATTTATTCTCAGAAGTCTACATGTACATATGTATGTGCACGTATACTTACATATATAAAGAGTATATTCTAAAAAAGAGTAGAGCCTGGAAGACTGACTGTAAGGATTAATATGCACCTTACAGGCTCTATTCCAGTTTAGGCTGTGTTCTTTATACATTTGAGAAGCACAAAGCACTTAAAAGGTCATAATTATTACATACACCATTGTTATGAATTGCCATGAGGATTCAGATGTTCCACACCTGAACCTCTATCAGAGTCACCTATAGTGCAACATATTTTCCTAACGTGCATACATTTATCTGGCTTTGCCCCTTTAGTAAACAAAGGATGCAGATGCATATTCGCTATCTACAACCAGATGAGGAAAGCAATGAGTTATCAGATTGGAAAGGCTAATTTAGTATTTTTTTAAGGAAGGCTAACTCTCAGTTCAACAGCCTCCTCATTTACATAAGTACAGTAGCTGTCAGTTCATTAGCAGGTTATTAACAACACGGGGGTGGGAAGGAGGATTGTAAAAATCTGCTGTGAAACACAAGAGGCTTAGCTTCTGGTTGCAAATTTATGTTAAAACTTGACAAAACCCGAAGCCATAGGTCAAAAATTATCCTGATGAGGAGTCGGAGTTCATCTGCCTTACACTTAGAATAGTCTCACATGAATTAGCACAATTAAATCAATGCAGATTTATTTTATAAGTAATATTCACAGAATATGCTTCTATAGTAAAGTAAAATCCCTCAGAATATCCTATTTTAACGCTGTATATATGACATTGTGTCTCTTCGGGGGCATGTGAACTAACACCAGTGATTTAAAGGATCATGTTTGCAATAAAGTGAGCTGATGCTTCATGTACTAAATCTGAGGTCAGCAAGAGTGTTCCCTTCAGCCATCAGGTGTTATAATCAACCTCAAACCTGCGGTTCAGGCATCGCCGTCCAGCTTGCCTTGTCAAACTGACAAGTAGGAGCCACAGTGGTATTAGAAGTTGCTGTAGCAGTCTGATGATGAAAGTTGAAAAATCTTATGCTAAAATTGCAAAAGCGACGTGAAACTTGCTTAGGATGTCTCTTGGCTCATCTTGCCTAGAACCAAACAAATCTGTTGCAATGCACTTTGCAAATGCCAGTGCCACTGGCAGAGCCCAGCGGTTGCCCAACACCCACCTATGTGAATGGGAACCTTTTCCAGTGGTTTTCAGTCCAGATTTTGATGGGCTTGGGAAGATCCTACCATCTGAGAGGACAAAACAGATAATCAGATCATTTTTCAAAATGGAGATCAACTCTTAAAAATGAAGAGCACATTATTTTGGCTTAAATATAAGAACCCAGAACACCTTGATTGGTTGGGCTGCTAAAATATACAAAGTTGTCAGTGAGTGAGCTTCCAACAGGCTTTTTTCTAGTGATATTTACAAAAACTATCTAAAGCAGAGAGTGCTCTGTCAGGATGATACCGACAATGCACAGGGGAAATACGTGCCTTATTGCTCAAAGYGAACCCAGGAATGATGCAAGGAAGTCCCAACCTGAGCTCTCTCATCATCTGGGGGGCATGAACTCTGATGTACTTTATTTGAAATCCAGCTGCTGTTGTCATTTAAAATTTATAAATACTAATTGCTTTTGTGATCATTTTAATGTTGTATAAAACAGTGACAGTTACAATTAGCACATTTTCCTTTTCTGGGAAAGAACAACATTCTACAAGGTCTTTATATCATGCCCCTGAAGGCAGTTTCTGACCAGTCAGTTCCGCTAACAAATGTGCCAGAAATGGAAACTATTCACTGCAGACAGATTTGGACAGAATTCTGTCCTGCATTTTATCTTTGCCAGGTGTCCACCTGAGTGCAGCAGCACTCAATCAAACCAGAACAAGAAGGTCATATGATGGTAAACAAGATCTCCTCCTCAAAAAGGCAGACGCTATGGCTCAGGTATAACTACCCTCCTTCCAGACRGACAATTTACAAACTACTATAGAATCAGCTGGCAATTACTAAGAGCTTTCTGAATAAATGGAGTTGACAGCACATGATTTCACCAAATAACAACTGCGGTTTTTAGATAATTAAATAAAGGGCGTTAAGCATCAACCGAGAGTAATGAGGAAAAAAAMGGAACTGGCAAAAATACTCAGTGCCATCCTACACACACCCTGCCAAGGTTTACTTCAGTCGTCTTATTCATGTTCATGAGGCCAAGTGACATAAGGCCCACTGTTCCCGAGGCCACCTGTATTATTGCAAGACTAAGTCCTGATACCCTGCTTCTTTACACATCTCCTCAGTCCTGTAAAATACTTATCTTTTAAGATGTGAGCAATTCCCTGTGCTCCCATGTCTCAGGTTCTTACCTCTGGCAAGTCTTCTCACACTTCTCTGGCTTACAGTATTTCACTTTGAAAAGGTGAGAGACTACGAGATGGGCCTGCCTCCAGTTCCAGAGAGGCTGGCCTTGGGGCAGCCGCAGGCTGTCCAGAAGTGGTTTGATGTCTGTATCCGCACTCCTACTTATGGTGTACCATGGAGATGTTCCCCTTGGATTCTTGTAAAATATGCTTGGCAATATCAGTTGGAGTTGATAGGAAGAGTGAATGAGAAGAGGAAAGATCCATGAGTGGTATGAAGGCCCTTGTAGACTCACACAGATTTTGTTGTAACGTTGGTAAAAACAACACAAATGGTCCCTACTGGGCCAGAGTCACCTGGAACCACCATACGGGGATGAGCCATGCAGCTGGGACCCCTCTGCGGTGTCACACAGGGCAGGGGAGCCGCCCCCTGCTCTCACACTGGGTTATGTGACAGGACACATCTTTAGTACACATGGCTCACAGGGAAGTAGGGGATACGGAGAGAGACATGAGAAATGCTGGGGACAGCATTTGGGAACACACTCCCAAGCTGCTCATCATCAGATTCCTTGGATGAACAGGTTAATAAGCTACAGCTGAGACTCGGGGAGGAGAAGCTGTAGAGCAGCCATGGTGCCATACTGGCAAGAGCAACAACAGCTTCAGCCGGGAGGCAAGAGATGGCAGCTAATAAGGGGATGAAAGACCTCTTAGTTCTCGTGATAAATGAAAGCCTGTCTTTGTCTCTTGCCACTTCTCATTCCTCTCACAATGTTGGCTTCAATATCTCTTCATGTGTCTCTGTTTCTATGGTTACCCTGCAGTTGTGCATGCACAGTCCTCTCCAAAAAGGTGAAGAGATCCACAATGTTCATCTTGCTCCAGTTGTGGAAAGGATATTTGGTGTGCGTTGCTCCTTGCAAGAAATACTTTTCCACWGATGTGGGGCAGCTGGCATCTAACAACATTGACACCAAGCCAGACCAAGGGTCCATCCAGGYCAGCATCAATTTCTGGCACTGGCAAACAACTGGTGCCCAGGGAGAAGCGTAGGAACATGGTAAGACTGCTGTTGCAAATCCCGAGAGTCCTTCCAGCCTCCAGCAAATTGTGGTTCAGGGATCTCCTGGGCCAGGGTCAGTATGCCCAGTGGATTTCTTTTCTGTGGATTGGTCCACTTGCTTTTTGAGCGAAACTTTCAGCATCTCCAGGCTCCTGTGGCAAGGAGTGTGGCTTGTCTATGTRTTGTGTGAAAGACCACCTCCTCCTGCTGGATTTGAATGCTAAAAAATCAAAGCTGTTTCCACTGGCTTAATGCCACCAGCCATATGCTTACTAAAATCTGGTGCCCTAGTGCTGATTGGGAATATGGTGTTACTACATCAAAACAGATTTGAGTTCTGTCAGCGTATAGTCTTTTTACATGTCGATGTCTGAAAACATTTGATCACAGAACTCAAGTTCTACAAAAGGCAACTGAAGACCAGGCTCAATAAATGAGATAATCGGAAATAGATCTTAACTAACAYTTTCAGAAACATTCTTTGTATTCAAGTCAGTAATAAAGTTAGGAAGGGACTGCAGATGCCCAGATTTCCTCATCTGTTTTCAATGTTAGAAATATTTTCCCTTGTCGGCAAGGAGCAACTTAGTTCAAGTCTCACATCAGTTCAGCAGCTTGTGCTTGAACAACTTACCCCCACCTCAGAATTCATCTTCAGTACTCAGCTTTCTGTGTTTTGGGGCAGAGCTCCCTAAAAGTCTCTCTCCCCCCCCTCCCCCAACAGAATATATTTTGAAAGCCAGAAACCTCTTGTGAGAGGAATTCCTTTCCCTTGCTCACCCCTACCCAGCCCTTGTCATTCCAATGTCTCCCAGCTGTGTTACTAATAAAATTATATTTGGAAATAGGTCTAGTAATGGCTTTACTAAATCAAAGTAGAAGACTTTGGCTGAGAAACCTTCAGCTGCACATTTCAATAATTCATATTTCATTTAAGTCCTACAGATTTGACCTGTCCCRTTGCTGGATGTTTTCTAGAATAATCAGTGCCCTACCATGTGTAAACCATCATGCTGAGTTATCATCAGCATACAATTGTATAGATTCTGGCATAGTGAGAGATGTGCTGGCTGCGTTGGGAACATATGCAACAAGTCGTATTTGCCAAAATGAATCTGCAACTATTAAATAACAAGCACTAGATTTTTGTCTAAAAATATTCCGATCTTATCATGTTGTCAGGTTGACTTTGGGATATAGGGGGGAAAAAAGGAAAAAAGAAAAAAGAGAGGTAAATTTTCCCCTACACTAAAATAGAAGCCTCACATTAAAGCTTTGGGAGAAACAGAAACAAACTTGGTCTTTTTTAATACGTACACCTTCAGTGAAAGGGAACTTGGACACTGGTACAGACGTATGCTCTCAGAATCTCAATTTACACTTCATTCCCAGATGAGAATAAGCAAACCAAATCCCCCTCCTCTTAGATGTTAAATGCTTTCTGAATAAAGCATACGTGTCCTGTTCCACTCAAAAGCTGCAATGCCTAAAGCAGCAGTCAGAGCTGAGCTACCCTTGCAGTGGGACAGCTGAGCTAGCCTGCCCCAAGATACTTCCTGAAGGACTATTCCATCTCCTGGTTTATCTTTTTTTATTATTTTGCAACTAGACTTGGCAGGCCCCTGGCAGAAACCCTTCGCTTCACCCTGAGGGATTGAGGGAAACTGGCAAATTGACCTTTGCTACTGTGCAGGAGTCATTTAACAAAGTGAAGCATCACAACATGCTATTACCTTACATCCCTAAATTGTATGTTTTAATAGATTTTATTCTGCTTCTGAACACGGCAGTTTTCAGAAAACATGGAAAAGGTCAAAGAGGGTCATTAAAATTGGCCCCTTTGCAAGGAAACATAYCGTTCTCTCGGTCTACAGTGTTTCAAATGCCAGACAGATATTTACCATTCTTCATCCAAACAGATCTGTCAGAAAGTAACTCTCCAGTATAGGAACCAATTAGAAATAGCACATGAAGGGAAGTATCTTCTTCTGCCTTTTAATTTCCTAAAGTGTTAGCAGTAACCTGAGAATTTCTAAAGAGGGAACATATCAGCACGATACTTGAAGTTTCATTATTCTTTTCATCATTTTACAGAGAACTTTTTGGCTGCAAGCACTGACAACACAAAATTACCTAATGCTAAGGTTAGATTTGGTTCTTTTAAACRGCCATGTGATACTGAGTAATAAAAGAAACCAAAGATACCAGTACATTATTTCTGAAGCACTGTAGTATGCTCATATTGAATATTTTCTATTGTGCTGTCCTCGAACTATTACAAACCAAGTAAGATATTGTGCAATTGCAGATGTGTCAGTATAAACCTCCATRTTTCTGAATTCTAGAGACAGAAATGAAACACTGATATTCAGAGAATTCATTCTGAGGCACTGACAGCTATTAAAATCCTTTCCCTGTTCTATGATGACAGCTCGACTAACATGGAGTGTTAAAGGTACGATACAGCACAGTGTAAAAGTACCAATGGACTTTCTTCCACTGGGGCAACTTCCTTGCTCCGTAGCATTTATTACCACTCCATGCAATAGTTTATTTATTGTGAAAATGAGTGTATGAACAAGTGAACTCCCCCCTTGGACACTAGACCCAATTTACAGGATAAAAAAACCCTTTCAATATTTAGTGAATCCAAACTCTCTAAAGTTGAAGCTGATTGAGACCATCCTTTGAGGCTTTGGGGTTTTTTTGGTAGAGATAAGCCTCAATGAATTACCATTTTACCTTCATGTACAGCACAGTTAACTGCAGTGGTTCAGCAGTTAGTAGGTGAGCTGTTCAGATGCCTCTGCTGGAGGGCAAGAGTATGGGAGAAGGGAGAATAAAAATAGCCAAGGTAAGAAAACCTTGTGCATGAATCAAAGCTCAGAGGCAGGAGGGATGCATCCAAAATGAGTCTCTGCTCACAAGCAACCCCATGCGTGTCATGTCCCTTTGCTAATCCAATTTCCACAACTTTGATCACACCTTTTCCAGGAATTCCAAATATTTTAAATTAGCTGAATTCTGTAACTTATTTTATGCGTTTCTATTACCACATAAATGTTTAAAGATATGAATATCAAGCCCTTTAATAGTATTCTGAAAATGTTGAGACTGTATGCACATGTAGAAATGAATCATAACTTGACAGTCAGAGAAAATATGCTAACAATGATGMGAATATATTGGAATATCTACCAGAGCTCTGGAGAAATCGGATGACAGGCCACCAGTTATTATTTAGGATAAATGGGACAAATAACAAGGAACAAAATCAATAAAGGTTTATGGAGACTTGGCCTCATTTTTCTGTCTGGAAATTACGGCATATAGTTGAATTTGCTAAAACAAATTTGTTAAGGAATAGCCAAGTTCCCTTGAAGACAGAGAATTTTGACACATACACAACTAAGGGTAGGAGTGCTGGAGACCCTCTCTACCTTATGCAGGTCCATTGGTTTGGACACGGGAAGTGTGACGGTGTGGTCCCCCCTGTCCCGGACCTGACCTTTTCCCATAACCCTGCTCAAGTAATAACCACCTGTGGCGATCATGATGGATGCGTCTGGTTGTGATGGATGCATCCAGCATAAAGTCGATTCGGGGGAGACAGATAACAACACAATAGGCAGTGCATCCACCTAACTATGGTGCTGGTCAATGTCCGACTCAAGCCAAATTTGGAAGAAACTAACATTTGCAGTCGGTATGTAAATATGACTATGAGTCAATCATCTTACCCCCATAAATAGTGAGCAGCCCAAGAGCCCTTTGAGCTCTCCTGCACGGCAGTGGGCTGCACGCCACGATCTCCCCTTGAGTAGGGAYGCCTCTCAGGGTTACCCCTCGAGGTTGAGAGATTCCTTGCCGCAACAGATCCTCGGTAAGTGACTAATAGCGTGCTGAACTTTGAAATCTTAGCTAAGTGATATAAAGGATTGATTGCGCATATATAATCCTTTAGACATAAACCGTTGACCAAGTCTGGGACTAAGTTTGGATCCAGCCGCACCTAGACTCCTCTAAGGGAAGGAATTTAGAATGCAGGGGGGTCTTTTCTGAACCTCATGACTCAACGGGAGGCTCTCCCTGACAGTTTTGTCTGACCCTGTCCTCCATGCAGTAGATAATCAAGTGTACCTTGCCCCTGAATCTTGTTAAACCACCGCCACATTTACCATTGAACTTTGTTAACTCACTGTCTCGTATCAATAAACATATTGCTGCTTCTCTCTTACGAGTGAAGTGCGTTTCTCTCTCACTCCATCCGCGACAGGAAAAAACCTCCATAAAGCACAGGTAAACAAAGGAATGTCTGGGAGGAAAGTTGACAGTTTGGGATACGAACTTAGACGAAACTCAACACTTGAACATATTCCACTTCATTCAACAAAGGGAAATAAGAGACATTACGAGATTTTAAAAATGTTATCATCTGTGCAATTTATGAGCACATGCAGGAAAAATAGGGTGAAAAGGCTAACTACAGTAAAAATGTCATGATCCAAATGAAATAATTTATGAATTTTAACTAGTGGGAAGCTTCCACACTCAGGAGAAAACAGAAACAGAGAGTAGAAGCTGTAGAAATCCAGCTGTATCTCGCATGGGAAGAAATCTTGGCAGCAGGAATAACCTCCAGCAAATCAGATATCTCTGATAGGAAAGGATTCGGAAAGAGGACAGACCAGGATAAGGACAGCAATAAATGCACATTTTTGCAGCCCTGATCAGATAAGTCTCAGACTAACAGAAAGCAGCTGACAGAAACATAAATAAGAAATAATCAATGGTGGTGTAGGGATAGAGAAGATTTTGTTTCTGCTCAGATGTTTGTTGTTTGCTTTGCAGCAGTGAGTGGTAGCTGAAGTCATATTAATAAATTGAAGCTTTAATGGATGCCAAAACAATATAGAAGATGAACTATTCCTGGTATGACCTTTTTAAGCAGACCATTCGGATTTTAAACCCTCCATGCTTAGGACTATATCCAAATATTGAATCATATTTTCAGATGTGCAAGGTAAGTAATATATAATCCCTGTTCACAATATATGATTATTCAAGCCTGAAACTTTGCCTTCATTTTAGAGAGAACTCATGAAATTCGGGCTTGGATTTGAGATCTGAAGGCTGGACACTGATACAAGATTTTGAAGTGGAACCAATTTCACTCGCAGCATACTCTGAGGGGCACCTTCCCCATCACACATGGGAGGAACACGTTCACATTTCTGGAAGATGTTTTTATGATCAGTTGAAGAAAGAGAAGGTTCCTGCCCTGATTCCTAGGAATGCTGCCTGAAGAGAAAGATACTGTATGTGTGTTTAAGGTGATTATTCTTATTTTTGGAGTGTTTCTTTCAAACGCTTGACAGTATTCTTGGCATCAAGTCAGAATTTAAAGCGGTGGCTCAAAAGCTTCACCTACATCCATTGTTTAACATAACAGCAACTTGACAGCAAGTTTCTTTTGTAAGGGAAAGCAATTTCCTCTGTGCAGCTCAAGCACAATGGACACCAGTGGGGCTGGCACTGACACCTGCTGGCACTGCCCAGTGAGAAAGCAACTCCAAAACCAATCATTTAACAAAAAAAAAACCAAAAACAACCAACAACTTTTAAATGCTGCACTACAAATTCTTAGTTCTCCCTTCTTTCAACGTGGGGCTTCTTTGATGGACAGAGATTTACATTTATTGATCTATAGGAAAAACACACATGCATATGTCCGTGAGATAATGACCCTTTGACTCTGGGTCTGGAAAACTCTTTTAAACTGAGAGACAGTGCAAGAAACACAAGACACAACAGCTTAATTACCTTGTTGCTAAGGGTTTTTTTAAAACGTTGTATGCAATTGATTCTTTCAATTTATCAAACCAGTCATCTTCAAGATTTTACACTGTGCCAATGCACCCGAGTATGGCATACCCACACAGGTGTATCCAGTCTGAGATGGTGTGTGTGTGTACACAGGGATGCTYGAAAGCAGGTAGATATACCCCATGGGCACAGCCTCTGCGTGCGTGTGTGCACCTTCACAATTAACTTCAATTTTAAAAGCAAATCTATGTGAATCCTTGTGTTTTGGTTCCAATGTCATTGGCATTGCTATCTGTCAGGACGAAATCTGCTGAAGCTTTGAGTCAAACCCAAACATAATCAATATACGCCAGGCTTTGGTATAAATATTAAACAACACCATAGATAAATGCTGAGAGGGTAGGCTAAGAGCTCTTGTAGGATTACAAGGATAATTCTTCGTTACCTCAGAAGCTCAGTTCATGAGTATGTGAAAACCTTTAAAAGACACTTCAGAAGAGAGCAGGTGTGTGTACATTTTCCGGCCCTGTACCACCTGCTTGCCAAAAACATATAGAAAAATTATCTTCAGATTATGTCTATGGAGAGAGCCTGGAAAGAGGGGAAAGACATTTTGAAGGTCTGAGGCTTTTTCAAATTGCCTTTAAGTTAGATAATCAGGCTTTAAAAGCAAATTTAATTGCACTTAGAGGCAAATACTTTTAAATTTAATTATAGAGCATTCGCTCAGCAACAACAAATGCAGGATTAGATTATTTTAAAGTACCTTGTACAGTTTAAAAAAGAAAAAAAAAAAACCCCTCCATTTTTCATCGTGGCAGACATGACAGAGCCAAGCCTGGAGGGGAAGCCCTGTCTCGGACCCGCAGTATGAACAGCGAAACGCCACCGACCTACTTGTGCCATTTCCAGTAATCAAGTAGCACATCTGTCCTTCAAATGGTGCACAGTAACGAACAGTAAATCAGAAACAGAGAGACATGTCTATGTCAGAGGAGTCAGTTCTCAGAACTCTCATCGTATCACTGCATTCATTTACCTTTTAAGGGGAGGGCAATTAGGGCAACTGCTGGGTGCTCCAGGCCTGACAGCAGGAGAGGGTGCGGGTGCAGAGTAGGCAGAGGCAGGCGGCAGCACCCACCCGTGGTGGGGGCGGGAGCAGGCAGGGGCTTCGTCGCCTGCCTGGGCTCCTGCCTGCRTCCCGGCCCCCCAGCCTGGCCCGGCCTGGACCTGGGGCTCAGATTTTCAATTCCTGCCAACAGCCTTTGCGGGAGCCGCTGTGGGGTTTAGGGCAGCTCCATGCTCCCGGGGATCCAGCCCCATCCTCCTGACCACGTGAAATGCAGACGCTGGCCGGCCAGGAGCAGTACATCCACGGCATTCGTCCCTCCTGCCAGGAACTGGTTTTCCAACCTTGGTTGCATAGTTCATTATTTCTGAAATTACAGTAGGACGAGCGTGAAGATGCCAACTCCTCGTGCCAGTGCAGAGGTGCAGAAAGGGACTTGAAATGCAATACCCTTGATAGCATACTGTGTAATAAAATCAAAGCGGATATTGCCATTTAGTATTTATATTACATTACATTTACGTTATTCCTTCAGGCACCAACCAAGATTCACTGTCTTTACTCAATGCAAGCACCTCTCACCCCACAGACCTGGCAATTTAAACAGATCGTGAGAGCTGTAAGAACTTTTCCACAAAAATCATTTACTCCCTTGAAAACTGTTTTAACATCACTGAAATTTTCAATGAATTCAAGTCAAATCTGTCAGAGCCTGAATCAGGTAGAAGTTTCAAACAACATTTTAAAAGGCCATTTTGCATTTCCAAAAACTGTTTCAATATATGGCTTGAAAAAAGACTATTTCAGTTTGAAATTTGTTTAAATTGAATTGTAGTAATGGGCTTTAAAATTTCCTAAATAGCAATGTCTTATCTCTTTCTGATTAAATAGTTCAGTTCAGCTGAAATTAATCTAGGTATTCCAACTGCAGAGGTTTGGGGGTTTTTTAATGTGGAAAACTTTTATTTTTAAGAAATAGATCTAATAGTGTGGCAGGGAAAAAAGCAACAGACAATAGAATTGCCTCCCCACTGCCTCTACTAAACTGTATATGTTGCTGAAGGAAAAAAAAGTATTGGACTTTTTTATTTTTAAAAGATTTATTTTCTAGCTTGAAGGTTGCCCACAATACTTTGATCCTGTCTGCATTTATATATGAAAATACCTTGAAGACCAGGAGCATTGCTATTAATCTATCGATTACCAGAGCACTTTGAGGCAAACCGAGGTGCTCTGGAAAGACAAATAGGCACAATCTCAGGAGTTTCTTCTTTGGTGAAGAGACTGAGTAACTCCTTTCAGTTTGAGATTATGTTTCTTTTATCCCTTTCCTATGCTTTCTCTAACAACTTTAGAAAAATTGGAGTGTGAGCCAGGAAAACACATAAGCAGATACATAATTTAAGACACTTAAGTATATTGACTAATTGCTTAAACTCAGAGGTTATTTGAATTTGCTAAGAAAGCAAGCATTTGAAAATAATGGCTATTAAGGAAAAGATGAGTACAGCAGAGAAGTGATCCTACATCTTGGGCATAGCCTGGAAAAACCTCTGAAGTTTCGACAGATCAGGTTCCCTAAATCAGGCTATACTAAATGGCAACACTAAGTGTAAGAGATTGTGAAGTAAACCTTAGAAATCAGATAGCATCTTCGCTTTCCTCCTTCATCTGTGATTAAAGAATACATTGCTTTTCACAAACAATAAGACRGGGAAAGTAAAAAAGAACATAAGAGAAAGCTAATGAGAAAGTGTAAAAGGGAASCAAACTGAGAAAGTTTTTGGTGTGTGCATACAGTGAAGATTTAACTGAGGAATATATGAACTTTGCCCTTCCTCAGAAGAGTGAAAATATCCCTTGGACCAGTAGTTTCACCTATTTTTATGATCCACCCATATATCTAAGTGTTTACCTGACTGCTCGTAAAAGAAATATTTTCTAAATAGGACACTGTCGGTCTGTTTTTTAAAGACTTGATGTAGAAAGTCTCTACACCACCCAAAATGCTACCCGTAATAAATACCTCATAAAACACCCATAAAAATATACTTATATGAGAAAGTAGGGAGCTGCTAAAGTAGTCTATGATGCCACTACTACTTACATAGGGCCAAAACTCATGCTACCAGTGAGAATTTATGACAGGAGACACATACATGCATAAAAACGTATATGAAAAGCTTAGGGCTTGATTATTATTATTTGAAGAAAAAAATGATTGTCTTGATGAGGAGTTTAGAAATATGACCAACTATGTACTGCAAAGTGTTTTCTCTTATAGCTGGCATCTTCTTGAAAGAATGCCGCAAACGTTAGGTAAAAACTGCCTCACTCTATAACAATGTCCCATCTTTGTAACGCCTATTGTTCCTTTACAGCAACTAAACACACTTAAAAAGAAAAAAAAAAGATTTTTTTCTCTACCTCGTCCCCCTGTAATTACCTTTACACAAACTTTTCCAAATGGACAAGAAATGTAATCTCCACAGCACAAAACAGACTCCCCTGTCACTGGATCTCTTCCTCTGCCTGCCACGTCGACCAGTGCAAGCCAGTCTACCTTTCCATCTACTAAATAACTCAGAATTGGCAAATCCCATCACATATCATACCTGGGAACAAGGGGCCCAAGGGAGCCATTTCCCTCGTGGAACAGACAGGGATGCCAACATTACAGCTAAAACTACTCAAAAGGAGCTCAGCATTTTCTCTTCTCATAACCAGTATACTTTTTAAAAACAGGTTATCAGCCAAGAGACAGAGAAGATTTTCTGGTACATAATCAGGCATCTTACTGTTCAGATTAACAGCAATTCACCTTACTCAACACAATTCCTCAGTCTAGATGTGTCACAGACTAAGAGGAACAGATTATATTCAATATATCTATTATGTGAGAAATCAAGGGGAACTTCTCTTCTTCATCGATTATGGCAATAAAACACTGTCAGACAGAGCGCGCTGGGGCTGGTGGATAATCAACACAGTGAGAAACCCCCCGGAAGTGTTTCTTAATGGCAAACAAATTTCAGAGCACTGTTTCCCCCTCACCCCTGGAATGCCTGGAATAGATCATTCTGGCATTCAGATTCCACAATCCTTTTCTGGGATCAATTGACCTTCAGCCTCATAACTTAGTAACAACCCAGAATAAAGTACAACATCCATCTCACTGTAAATCTAGTTGTGCCATATGTAATTCCTTTTTTACTACAACCCACAGTCATAGTCATCCTTATCATCAGTAAAAGTGATGTACAGCTTATTGTGTTTAAAAAAAATTCCAGAGATTACTGTACAGCAATATCAGAGCATGAAAGAGATTTAAGATTGCTTTGCTTAAGCTTTACAAATGGCAGACAACAATAACAATAAAAAGGGGGGAAAAAACCCTCTCGTGGTGTTTTCTCAAGTGACACTTGTAATATTAGAACTCTGCTATTATACTTATATAGGACAGACCAGATACTGATGTGTAAAATCACTGTAGTTCTGAGGTCAGAAGACCTCTGCAGAATGACACCAGCTGTATGGAGATCCCATTGTAGCTAATATTACCCATTACACCAGGCGTAAATAAGGAATTCATTAAAGTACATATTGATTGCTGTAGATAGTACAACTTCATAAAAGTATGAAGTGGTAGGACAATATCACCTAGTCCACAGCTGCCATGAATACTGAAGCTGAAAACTAAAATGGTAGAGAGAAAGAAACAAAGAGAGGAATATCTGCAGCTTCTCTACCAAAGAGTAGTTTTAGTAAAAATGCACCTCACTATTTCAGGAGAGAATTAAAAGAACGAAGTCCTTTGGCCGATCTACACAGCAAGTTTAGGCAATGCAATGTTTCCTTCTCGCTTTGGAGTCTCTGAAAAGTGTCTATTCAGTTAGGTAGGTCTTGGGTCAAGTCCCAGGAGGACTGTGGTGTCTTGTTAGCTCATTTGTTATAATACTTTGGAAGAAGTGAATTGTAGCTTTTTGCAGAGACACTCCTAACAAGACAATTTTGGAAGTATAATTTTTGGCATAACGTGAATTTTTGAAGGTCAGGCTGTATGGATAGAGTAGACATGTTCAGACTTCTGAAACATTTCTTTTTTCAAACTTCTGCAGAGGTTTTCACGAGGAAGAGTCAGTTTCTGAGATTCAGCAGACCCTCTGGCTACAAAGTTTTGCTGATCATCTCTGAAAACTTTGGCAGTTAGCAACTGTTGTGCTGTATCTAAGAGCCATAAATATACTTTGCTTTCTCTACTAGTTTTTCTTTCTGGTTTCCCGAACCAATAATAAACAAAGCTTTTAGTTAACTGAATATGTGAATCTCAACTGATAGTATGAACTAGCAGATGGCAGGAAAATAATGGAGGAAGGAGCGGTGTTCCTTAGGTATAGCTCTAACAATGAATGAGATCAGATACTTCCTTCTCATTAACAAAGAAGAGCCAGCTGCAGAACAGTGTAAAACCCATCATATCCTGCTAAATAAAATCTTCACTGGAAGGGTGGAGGAAAGATTAGAGGAGCTTCTTTTATGGACTTTATACTGTGATAATTTTTCACTCTTCAGATCAAAGAGTACAATCCTGGCTGCTTCATTCATGTGATAGACACCCAGGCCTAAACCCAATAATAAAACCGATCTGCTTCAATGGGATTATTTGCACAAGTGAGGGTTTGCAGAACAAAAGCTTAAGTAGCCCACCCATGTGGGGTTCCCTGGGAGTCTTCAGTGAAATCTTCAAAGAGAGGCTTTTTGCAAGAGCTGTGTAATTTCATTTAAGGGAATGGGTCAGACTCTCAGCTGATGCAATTCAAAATAGTGTTGTTGATTTTAGCTATTCTCTAAGGTCTTCCCTGTAAAGATCTGGCCTGTAGAACCAGCTGTATATTAACACTGTGCTATCTTTTTGTGCTTCCACAACAGATAGGTTTAATAAGCAGCCATCTCCTTTCAGAGTGTTCTTGCTATGAAACGAAACAGAAATACAGTCTGCAATAATACCAAGGTCAACATGTACTGCAAAGAAACAGCAGAGTATTTCACCAGAGAATGGAAAGGATGCTAAATATTTTAAGAATCTGCTGCTTAAATAAAAAGAAACCTCCTGTGCATTAAAAATACATTTATTGATCCTATTCAGGATTCAACAGAAGATGACTTCCAACAAAAGAAAACTTAAAGGGAGTTGTCTGTTGCCAAAATGGGTAGGTATACAGGACTGTCTTTGGTAAATGTAGCAGAAATCATGAAACATACTTAAGAAAAGGGTTTGGATCCCTCTTTTCTATTAAATATTTAGCCTACATTACAATTTAAGCATTGACAGTGCAAGGAGGGAATTTAAAGAGCAAGACAAGGAGAAAAAAGATGTCTCGCTTAAGACGAGCACAGCAGGCATCCTAGCTAATTTATGCAGATGGAATTGTTAAACCAATAAATTAAAAAGACCCCAGACTGTCTGCACTTGACAGAAATGGAAATAATCTTCTTTACTCTCTGTCTACTCTTTTTATCTTTCCTCTCCTTCCCTTAGTGCATATGAGTCAGAAATCACCACTGGCAGAACAACCTCTGAAAAGTTTTCAAATCCCAAAGAAATAAAACCTGGGGTTTTTTATGCTAATATGGAGTCTGGAATAAATTCACTCCCAAACCTTCCCCCCACCCCACAAATAAACCGCAAAACATGGAGCACTGTCCTTCCTCAACACATCACATTTGCACCATTTTTTTTGGTAATCTTTCTTTCTTTTTGCAGTTCTGGGTTTCAAGCTGTAACTTTCACCAGAAAGAGACAACTCATTTTTGGGAAGAATGAACAATTCTACTCTTGGTACTATTAAACAAATAACTGCAATGATTTATTCAGTCTCAGACTTAGAATCTGCACTGCAAGTATGAGTCCTCCCCAAACATTTTGCCTGTTCCCATCAATACCTGCTCAGATTGGAAGAGTTCAGAGAACTGCTTTTATCATCAAGGTTTCATCTGACTTTGAAGCATATTTGCTCTGAAATTACTGATGGTGCATAAAGGAAACACAGCATGACCTAACTATGATGTGTTACACTGGGAAAATATTATTCTGAGAGGTGCCACAGCAATTTCCAACAGCAAGTAGCACTTTGTAACACAGAATACCCTCTCTACATAGTGTTAGAGATTTTGGTGGGCACCCTTTTTAAAGTGTACGGACAACCCAGACTCCAGACTTCGATCACAAAAGGTGGATGGGAGGTTATGAGCTCTAATTTTTGTTTTGAACACTTCTACAGAAAAGCCTTCTGGTGCCTTTAAGGGCCAAATCAGTACATGTCCTGTATTTATGTTCCCTGTCTTTCTTGTCCTTGTATATCTGTATATATCCCTCAGTTAGAAAATGGCAGRGCACATATAATCTGGAATGGATACTGACTCCAAATGACCCATAAAAACAGTTGGCTTCTCTTTATGGACACCATCTGACCAGGGGCCCTGTAGACACACAGGTGATCACAGGCCACAGAGTCAAGACTCGATGACTGATGTATGAAGGAGAAGAGCTGAAAGAAGGTCTTGACATGTAACAGTGGAAACCAGGCTGGGCTCTGTCGCGAATGAGTGGTTTAGAGGCCGCTTAAAGAATCGCTGTCAAAGGTATTAGCAGAAAGTGATTTTAATAGAGATTTATAAAAGTGCAACTTAACAGAGTTTGATGGCAAGGTTCACTCTATCACTTACTCCATGGATGAAGCATACAAAGGAAAATCATGTTAGAACTGAGTTGGAATGATTTATACAGAGACCGAGGATGAAAAAGGGTAAGGGAGACCCTCCCGTTGAGTCACGAGGTTCAGAGAAGACCCCCTTGCTTTCTAAACTCCTTCTCAGAGAGGAGTCTAGGTGTGGCTGGATCCACTCCTAGTCCCAGACTTGGTCAA
>JAYKAV010000009.1:77807-94488 GCA_035582835.1 Phoebastria nigripes
GGGTAAGGAGACCCTCCCATTGAGTCACGAGGTTCAGAGAAGACCCCCTTGCTTTCTAAACTCCTGATGGAGTCTAGGTGTGGCTGGATCCACTCTTAGTCTCAGACTTGGTGAACAGTTTATGTCTAAGGGATTATATGTGTTTAGCAGCAATCTAAGGTTCATTCACAGTTTTAAGATAGATCATAAGATTTTAGCAGACTAAATTTGCTAAATTCACACACACAAGCACACAGACACAGAGATAGATAAATATACAAAGATACACCTGTTAAAAATTCCCCTCGAGTTCAGTGAAATATTCACGTCAAATGTCTCGGCATTTCTCAACAGGCAAGGGTTGAGCCTCGAGGAGTGAAGGGTTTCAATCCAAGTCTCGTCATCAGCTTTTGGCAACGGTCCTCCAAATATCACAGACTCTAGAGTTCGCGAGCTCTGAGAGGCGTCCCACTCACAGGGAGATGCTGAGCGCAGCCCGCTGTGCTCCAGGAGAGCTCAAAGGGTCTCACTTAGGACCACCATTTATAGGTTCGCAAGATGATTGGCTTTAGTCATCCATAAATTTCCATCCTGGCCACAGTCCAAGGTGGTAGTTACTAAAATTCTCAAGGTTTCAGTAACAATGATATCATTCCACTTGAGCTACGACTCAGGTAAGGGTATCAGGGGATGACACCTGGGCCAGGCAGTAGGAGTGCGTTCCCAACATTACACCAAGGCCAGGGTTTCACGGGAATTTCTGAGATCAACAAGCAGCTCAGGAGAGCGGGGGGGAAATGCACCACCACAGGCTCCTGTTCTTATGGCACCTCATTTAATCTGCCAAGGATTCTCACTAACGGGAATAAGGCTCTTTGAAGCCTAATGTGTGGATCAATATACTTGAATCAATAGCCCTGAGTTGGGGATGCTATTAATGTATGCCCAGAACCATCAAAACACGGTGTACATGAAATTGCTAGCAACATCTGCCCTCAATTCAGTTTGTGTTGTGGAGCGCTGAAAATATTGGGAAGAATGAGCTAGCAGAGTAGCATCAGATGTGGTTACCAGAAGTGGTTATTATTAACAAATTAGCAGCATGACAGAGACTCACAGGTTCAAATTGTTCATTCCAAAACTTTTTCCTCATATAAATACCACGAATCCAAGAGTTGTGAAATTTTAAACTGGGAAATTACAGCCCAGTTTCCATTCCTTAATATTATATCCCATATAATGGAAAACTACTAGGCCAAATGAGGCCAAATGTGACTTGAAGATCCAGCACTAACCAATTTCTTCCACAGATGGAGCTTGTAGGACCCACTATTGCACTAGTATCTCTTACATGTCTGTACTGAAAAGTAATCTATATTCGTTCTGGCTATAAAAAGAAATTTGGTCATTTATTACAACAACACAACAAATTTCAATGATACTTTATGGTAATCCTTAGTTTTAAAACTGAATTTAATTTCCTGTAACTTACTACGTTAGTCCCTTAATTCATCACTTTAATTTGATGTGTAAGTATATCAGAGAAGCAAACAAACAAAAGCTTTAAAAAAATAAAGATAAAAAGAGACAAAACCATAAAAAATATAATTTAGGTAATTAAATTCCAAAAAGGACCACCCAGGTATTTCTAACCCCGCTCATCCTTTATATCTTCCAACTTCTATACTGTATAAAAGTGATGTAGAAACCCCACAATAATTGTTGGATTTACTCATTAAATTCAGAACTGTGGGAAAGAGAAGTATGGAAAGCATTTCTGACATCTAAACACAAGGTAAAGTTATATAAAGAAATAAGTTTGCCGATCAATCCCACAGCTAAAAGACTGGTGTAAATTAACATTCTTGTGTCAAGTATCTGAAACACTTGAACTTGTCTTTTTAGCAACCAAAGCTAAAAATATGGAACAGGTACTTCTGCTTTCAGCAGGACAAGTATTTTGCATAAAATGAAATATTCATAAAACAACATGGCTATAAAAATAGGTAATTTATCACTGCAGTCATAAACACCAGAGGCCCAGAGATGTATCCATATCACAGGGAGGATAAGGCACGTTGTAGTACACAGCTGTCCCCCAGGACATACTGACATGTCCTGCAAAGCCCTTCTGATACGCAGGATCCTGTGCTGGCTGCCTGCCAAATGACCCAAGCAAGCAGTTAGAAAAATACAGTGGAGAAAACAGGAGAAAAACTTTTTTATTAAATATAATGCTCTTCAAAAGCTCTCTCCTAATATCTCTCTTTAAATTCTTGATATGTTTGCTTCAACACTGTGCAAGTGCATTTAGCATTCCCGTAAATAAGGGAATTGCTTCGTGAGTTTGCCCACTGAAGTGTTACCACCCTGTAGAAGTCTCCTGGAAGAGAAGTGAATTGGACAAGGCAAGATGCCGGGGAAGACCAAGGAGATTTCGCTTTTCCCAGTGCAGTTCAGCTCTGTCAAGGGCTTTGCTAGAAGATCAAGATTTGGCTATTCCTAATTGATTGGCAGTTTTATGAAGTGTACAAATGTGGGATCTCAGCTGGAGCCATCATACATTTTACTAGTTATCAAAATTGGGATTTAAGACCAGGTCTTGGACAGGAGTGGGAAGGGTGCAGGGTAGTCAGTGCATTAATCCACTGACAGCAAAACCTCRAGACAAAGTTTGAAATAAAGTTTTCTTTATGAATCTTACATTATTTTTCCACCACGTTTCTTTCCTCTTAAACTAAAGGCAATGCACTAGAGAAGTGTTTGTGAAATAATTTRCATGCTTTGATATGTACAGAAATAATAGTTTCACATATTTAAACTGAGATAAAGAAAATAGTGTTCTTGTTTTACTTGGCTGAAAGAGACAGCAAGCGAGACAGGGAGGAATATGGCAGTCATTAAGGTAAAATAAAGTATTTAACATCTTTCATATTTAGTGCATTGTCACACCTCAAGTCTCCACCTCAAGTGCAAAATATCTGCAAAACATATGAATCTATTTTTAATTTACCAGGTTTATGAATTTTACAACATAGCCTGGAAAGGCAATGAAGAAGTAGGGGGAAAAAAGTTACAAAGTTAACAGATGAAAATATTATGACTAATTGCTAGAAATTATAATCTATGTGGGAAACAAAATATTTAGGGATGCTAAGCCAGTAACACCGTAATGTTTCCTTTGCTTCATATGCTGTTTTGAGTTTATAACTAATGGCTTTTCAAATGTTTTCTTAACACATTTCCTTTAACTGGTAAATGATGGAAATAAGATTCACTAGCGTTTCAAAGAAGAGCTCCAAACAATTATAACTTTATATGAGGCCTTCAAACACTCCCCAGAAATGCTCCACCTAAATACCGGCTCATGGCTCATCTCTCGATAAGCCAATGTAAAACCTATGGGAAAGAAGGAATCACATCCTGAATCTCTAGAATCAGAGATCATTACAGGTGCTTCTCCTGGCCACAGACCTTTGACTGAGAAGGATGAGAATTTTAGTTCCTCTATACTATTTCAGGGTTGAGATCAGCGTGAGGGTTGGGAGAGCAGGATGAAGTTTATAACTGACTTTTCCTAAAAGACTGATTTCTGCTGAAAACTTTTGCCCCAAGTTTAAAGTTATGAAAATGCCAATGTTTTACTGATTTATATTCAGAGAATAGAAAAATATTGCCTGTGATAGTATCTGTGAGATAAAATACTCTTTTTTTTTTAACATCCATTATTACCTACTTATCCACAGATCAGTTYGGGTTTTTCTGAACAAAGYTTCTCTAGTATTATASAAAGTAACTAATGAAAATATAAAAAAAAAAAAAATCATTTATGTTGGTAAAATTAACATAAGTACTGCATTATTTTCCTCCAATTCAACATGACAAATACCATCAAAAAAAAAGGATAGAAAACATGAAATTGAAAAACTATTTTCTAAATGTTAATCTTACAAACCATACTTGTTATTTTAATGTTATAACATGGTTACTAGAGGAAAACTACCTCGCTCTCCAGTATAGTTGGGGAAGAAAAACCCCAAGAAGCAGGATTTTCAGCTGGGAAAAATTATAATGTAATAGGGCCCATATGTTTGGGGTTTTTTTACAATGCCTGTGGAATAACATTTTTGCCACTTGTGCTTTTCCCAGTGTCCTGCAAGAACACGAATCAATTGTAAGAGTTTGTTATATGGGAAGAGGGAATAGACATCTGTGTTAAGCAAGTCTTACGGGATCAAATCCAGCCCAGTATAAATTTGTGTCTCCACTGTTGCCATGATGAGAAATGGGCCAGATCCTCAGTGACCCTGAGGTGTAGTTCCTATGAATCCAGGGAGTTATGTTGATTTCCTCCCACTGCAGATCTATCCCAAATACATCTGACTGATTTACCTTTATTGATGTGAGTAATCCTGGCCTGAGAAATGTTTGCGGGTTTGAGGAAGGGCATTTCTAACAAACACTTGAGTTATGGTCCCTTAGGAAAAGAAAGAAACTTCTCAGGGTACACACATGTGGTTATCACTATTATTTAGTAACTATTCTCTTCCCTTTAATCTAGACACTTACAATTTCCTTCTACAGGGGAAAAAGTTCATCTTCTATAGGTAATGATAAAGGAGAGGGGTTTTTGGTTGTTATCAAAGGATCTCTGTCAGTCTGGTTCTTGTTTTCTGTTTTACTTGGTGACGACTAAAGATACAGCTGTCATTCTGATTGAGAATTTCAGAGCATTAAAGGGAAAATGACTAGTTAAATCAACGCATTAGTCAATAAATAAACACTAAGCTCTTCAATTGCCAGGTATATACTATTTCTACTCTCATACTTGATATTACTATCAGTAACTTATTAAGTGCACGTATCTTTCATTAGCGTAAAGAGGTATAAACTTCATTGTGTCTAAATATTAATTTAATAAAACACTTGTTAATGCTACTGAATTAATGTCTATGACTTATGAAAGCATTCCTTTGAATAACTGTAAGCTCAAAGGATTTATAAAATGCTATATCCTTCTCTATTGTGTGCAAACAGACAAAACCAGAAAAGTGAATAAACACACCAGATCTAACTTCAGAAATAAAATTACTAAAGGAGTCCATCATACTCTTAAAAATTCCTGTTACAGTGGTCTCATTCTATTTAAAAGTCCTACAAGTTTACTAATATTCTGCAGAATTTGTCAAGCATCGACAACTGTGGTAGAAGACATAAAACACTGTACAAACAGTACCTCCTCCAGAAGAGCACAGACACAGAAGTCACAGAGAAGACGAGGAAAATGAATGCCTTTAAAAGGTAGTGCACACCTTTTTCTTGACTTAATTCATTCAGTGCATTACAACAGATGCATTGATTAGGTTTTTGTGTTGGCTTCAGTAAGACTCTCAGGAGGCGAATGAAATGGTGGTGTTTCCTGACACCTCTGCAGGGGAAACCCACCAGGAAACCCTGTTGACACTGAAGACAGTGCCAAAATGCTGCTGGACTTCAAAAAGACCAAGGTTTCAGCGTCGCTTTGAAGCTTTACAAATGCCTCTGGAGAACAAGTTGCCTATCGTAAGCCAATGTGAGGACTTACGACTATAAAGCCTGCAGTTTACCATTCACTGTAACACTATCCCCCTTCTATCCATATCAGGGTTTGAGCAGTGTTGACACCATTACAACCACCACATTGTACAAGGGCAGTGACCTTGTACCCACCTACCCCAGCATCCTATGCCCTCCTCCTCCACAGTCTGCTCTGCCTCATGCATTGCTAAAATTCATCTAATTATAGTAAATAACCTCCATCTGCTTCCTCTGCTTATCTGGATGGAAAGAGAGAGGGAGACATGGACTGAATTTAAGTGAATTAAAATTAACCTAACACAGTCACAGTGATTTAAGTGATGGTAGGTGGTCTGGCTACCTCTCTCTACAGTTTCCAACCGAAAGTGGGCAAATACCCTACTGTTTGTGTTCCAGTTTTAACTAGCATTTCTAAAGCTGTTTGCTAACTCGGGGAAAGGAAACTGAAGGTCACTGCTAAGTATCAACGGGAAGGGAGTTTCAAAAGCACTCAGCACTGAAATGAACTCTGATCCCATTCAATGTACTGGAGATACTATCACTGATTTAAACAAGACCAATGCAAAATATCTTGGAAAATCTGATGCACAGAAGCTTCTTGCGTTAAAAAGTATTGACTGGTTGTTTGTCCTTTCTGGTTTTTTCCCTACCATGTTCCCCCTCTTGCATTTATTCTTCAACAAGGCTTTAAAAAAATTAAAGGTTACAAAGAAAACTCAAACATATCTCGGGGGCATTGGGAGGGAGAAAAGCATTTTCGTATCAACAATGTTATTTTTATAAGGTTCGACTTAAGAGCTACAAAATATCATGGATACATAGCTGGAAGGGTCAGCAGGGACAGCCTGTGGAGATCTGTTGTTCAAATTAAGAACCTTTTATTCTGACTGAAGCATGACATGCAACTGGTATCTAATCTTTATCAGCAGCTTTATCACAAACAAATAATGCCTTTTGTGGAGGCATAAAGCTGACAACAGCAGCTCTACCATCAGTAATCCTTGGGGTTTGGTACTAGATTCACCTATATCTGGGTAAAGTGACCCACGCTGGGTCCTCCCAGGTCCGTGGCCGTGGGTGACCCACACTGAGACAGGAACATCCCTGAGGGACTGTACTATCCGCACAGTGCTTCCTAAAAGGTCACTCCTGCTGAGACCAAAGGGCAAATTAGCCATAAACCATTTTTAGTTTTTACCAGCCAGCTTTAGATATATCTGGAAAAAGTAGAGCAGCACCCTGCACTCCAAATGAGGCCGTACTATTTGTACTTCTCATGTGGAAAAGCATTGGCTCAATACAAGTATTCAGGTCTGAATCTAAATCAAGGTGGAGAATTTATTTAAAATACCCATTTTCATGTTCCCCTTTCTCTTTTAGGAATCTTTAAAGTACTAAGCAGAATTTGTACCCTGTCTTCCCTGCATCTGGACAACAGTGGCAGTAATTCATACTTTCCTCTGAAGATGACGTTTTTGTGAGAGGACTGCAGTCTCACTGAAGTAGGGGGAAAAAAGCCTCTGCATGCCAGAAGGTAGAACAGAATTATTTGATTCACTGAGATCAAACTTTGGTGCAGCAATACATTAGTTTTGATAAAAAAAACTTGCTCAGATCAGAGTAGTCCTTGTCCCAGAAAAGTAACTGTATATTGGATTCAGCAGTTTTATGAAAAAGAAAGATATTTTCCATTTGGTTAACTAGTATATTTTAGCAACTGCATGTCAATTTAAATTCATTTTACTTTTGAAATAAATAGTTTTTCATATTTTTCCCCCAGTTTAAGAAACAAGCTGCAGTCTGAACTGAAGCTGCAGTCTTGATATTATTTCCCTTTCTCTCATTATCTTTCTCTGTATAGTACTTTTTCTTGAGGATTTCAGGAGTTTTAAGTTAAACAGGACTTGAAAAAACCCAAGCTATTGTTTATGCAAATAGAAGGAAAAGGAGAAACCAACAAGGAAGTTCAAATTTTGATATCTCCTTCATCTTAAAAGGAAGCTAGAGGGGCATTCTGCCTGAAGAGCACACTCCCCCAAGGGGCCTGTGCAGATTACAAGCTACATGTGAGGTATGTGCTGAGTACAGAGGCAAGATAAATCCATCCTGGTCAATAAAAATAAAAAGGAAGAAGCAAAACTATTTCTATAATTCAAAAATTTACTTCATGAAAGTCATTAATTTGGGAGTCCTTTAAAATAGCAMRAAAAAATACAAAACTTTGACTTGTGTCCCATTTTCCGCAARATGCTATTTGCCTCACCTTTTTGAAAAGTTAAAAGCCTTTCAGAGTCAAATACATTTTTCTGAATTCCTAAAAATCTCCATTTTCTAGGACCTCTTTCAGTACCTTGGCAGCAGCTCGTGTAAAACAGAAAAGGGAAAAATGGTAAGCAAACGTGCTTTGGAGAACAAAACAAGTAATTGTTCAGTTAAAAGACTGCATTGCATTATGAAAAGATAGCCAAGCATATTAAGGGTATTTAACAGTAGCCGTAATGTAGGAGGCATGCATGAAATTCTGAATTTAAGTTATCTAAATTCTTTCTCTCTAATTTACACCTAAACCTGAGCGTAAGCAGACTCTGTTTGAGATCACACTTACTGGAAGCCATACCTTATATTCCAAATATGTGAGAGAAGGCAATTTTTTTCTTTGCTTCTGTAAAGCCTCAGCTCCACACATTGCCTGTGATCCCCTTCTTCTCCACTTTGTCTTTAACTTTCCATCTTTTGCAGTTGTCACCTTTATCTTTCCTCTCCTCCTTTTGTCCTTACAAACCAGACCCAGCAAACTAAAAAAAAACAAAAAAAAACAAAAAAAAAAAGAGAGAGATTTCAGATAAATAAGACTTAAAAAGATCATGGAACAGGATGCTTCAGACAGCTGTGTTTGCAAGCTGTGCCCTTTTCCCTGTGCTTTGTTTCTCCTGTTTAAGTTATAAACTCTTCAGAGTTTATTAAGTTATAATCTCTCAACTTATGTTAACAATAACTTTCGTCTCCTACCAATGCCAATACTAATTAATGAAATTTAGGGAGGTAACAATTAGCGCTGTGAAAGCATCCAGTAGCAAGGAAAGCTGYATATAAGCATGATATTAGAAGCATTTTTATTAGATGTTTTGGAGGAAAGCAAGCTATGTGTGTTCTGTACTTAGCCCAGAATTTCTGGTAATATTTTCAGGGTTTTTTTGCACTATGAAGTATGAAACAGCACTAAGGAAGGCAATCTTATCCACTGCAGCATCCAGGGAATAGAAAGCATCAGATGGATAATGCATCTGCACCAATATGTTACTGATTCAGAAGAAGCTACTAGGTTTAGGAAGTGTTTATATTCATGACTTTCTTAAAAACTTGGTTTTCGGAGACATTTGCTATTCAAATCTTTTGTTTTATGAATACAGCTAAAACATAGCTCATAGTGAGGTTTTCAGGATAAACAGATGTAACTAGAAAAATGTACAGAGAAGTAATCAGAAAGCCATTGCAGATAAACAAAACTTGGTCAGTATTTCGGGGCTGGGGGCTGTATTCATTAGGATAATTAGACAAAAACTTGCAGTTTGGCGAATGACAGTARTTTAGGAAAAAATGGCAAACAGTAAAGAAAAATGCAGCCAAAGGTCATTTTAAATTTGAGAATGGGACAGAGCAGACAGTGGATGCTACTGAAAATAGAAAAATACATTTCTAAGCAAAGCAGAATTTTTGTGATTATTTTATAAGTGAATAAAACGTATATTAAGATTAGGCAAAGACAAGCCAAAGCTATTGTGGGAAAACCTCAGGGTCTTTGACAAAATATGTAGCTGAAATAAAACCAAACAGAATTTTCTGTCATATTGTAACAGTACTGCTTTATTATTCCATTTGTTTTTTTTTACTATAATGACTGGGGCTATGTTTAAGAGAAGTATTTTCAAAAAATGCTGTGAATTAATTTATAATTTGTGAGAAAAAAAACATGGAAGTGTTGTACTCTTTGCAATCCATAAGCTAAAACCTGTTATGCCCTGAATACATACTCAAATTCAATAATAACATTGTGCAAAACGTTGGTTCCTAAGATCATTGACCAAACAGAAGAAAAGTTGCTCAATCCAATTCCAACTGGAATCTCAGTACAGTGCCAGCAACAAATAAGTAGCTGTATTCGAATGTAGTCTCTATTCATTGGTGTCAATAAATATTTGAGACTTGGAACTAATTAACCTGGTAACACAAGTCCTCGTTCATTTGCGTGGAAAACAAGAAGTCTATTAATGTTTATGTGAAATGATTTACTAAATGTACTTATTTTAAAGCAGAAAGAAAATTCAAATTAGATGCTGTAGTCACTAAATTCAAAAGAACATTTCCCTATCGATCCCATTAGGATTAGTAATTTTAAATACAATTTGCATCTCTAAGAAACAAATATTATGACTATAGTACTAAAGAAAACCTGTACACAAGAGCATACAAAGTCAGTCAGAACTTTATATGCTCCTCTTGATCTTATTTCTTGGTATTTCTATGTTGACTATTCAGACGGTACAAATCAGACTATGAAGAAGCCTTATTAAAATCAGTTTTTAGCACCAGAACCTCCCCCGTTTGAACAGTTGTAACAACGGCATTACTGAGAATGACAGAGCGAGCTCCAGATACTCCTTGGAAATCTAGGCTTTGTCTCAATCCTCACAAATCTATTTATCAGCTTTCGGGTGGAAGCCGAAATGTTTGTAACAACCAAATGGCAGCTGTCCATATTCCCAACCTGATCTAGTATTATTCAACCTTAAAAACCCCACAATGTTACTGTAATAAATCTGTGTTCAAGTTTAACTTTTATTTATATTGTCTTCTGCTGCCTAGTATTCCACACAGGTGTTATCTCAGAAGATGAAACAGTTGAGCTGCCATATCTATTTTGCCTGTGCCATCATTGATAAGGTTTGATAAATATCCAGTACAACATCCTTTGGGTTCCTATTTGTGAAAATATATGGTTCAATCAATTTAAAAATATTTTCACTTTAAGGTCTTGTTCTTAGCTTGGGTAAGCAATGAAAAATGATGACACATAATATTGTCTTATTAACACTGGCACATACACACATGCTCCTACCATCTTGCTTCGCATTATTATCAACCTTCATCATCGCTGGAAAGGACAGGGCAGAATTCAATCTATTCTATACAAAATTAGACAAATCACCATGCATTTATAAGCTCACATTGTTCCAACACAGTCAGTGTAATACTGACCTCAGATCTCTTCACATGAGAAGATCATGCTTTTCCAGCTCACGGGTATCTAATTCCCTGGAACAGATCTGAAAAGAACTTAGCTATAATTTTCCCTATGCATTTACACATTTTCCTTGGCAGAGATTTCTGCAGCACACCACCAGTAGAGAGGTAAAATTTGGATCTTCCCTCAAATTCCATCACCCTATCCTTGTCACAACAGATAAAGAATAACCCAGCCCTTTGGCCTCCTCAGTCCCAGTTTCTCTGCTAACAATAAAATGTTTTTGTGGTGTATTTTTCTGAGTCTATTTCTGGACCTGTGGTGCTATGAGCCAGTAGGATATACAGGTTCTGAATACCAGAATCTACTTTTTTTGTGTGAAAAGCTAAACAAAAGTGTCCTCCAGCTGGAGCCAAGTGCCATATAAATGCATGAAATACAAAATAGAGTTCAGGTTTATGTACAGAGTTTCAGCGAAAATTTCCCTGCATTTTGGGAGATATTTTTTGTAATATTCTCTTACAAGAATTTCAGACGTTCTGATAGGGTGCTTTCTGCTTTTCCTTCCTGCATTCTTAGTGTGGTAGTTCAAACACATGATCACTTCCTAAACATACTAAAAAACAGTGATAATTTTAGAACGTTTTTGAAGTTCACAGTTTTCTTCCTCGCTAACACTTCTTTCAGATACTCAGATCTCATGCTACTTCTTTTGTAAGGACTTTAAAACAGCAAATTCACTTTCTTCTTCTTCTTCTTAGGTCGCACCTCGAATACTGTGTTCAGTTTTGGGCCCCTCACTACAAGAAGGACATTGAGGTGCTGGAGCGTGTCCAGAGAAGGGCAATGAAGGTGGTGAAGGGTCTGGAGAGCAAGTCTTATGAGGAGCGGCTGAGGGAACTGGGRCTGTTTARTTTGGAGAAGAGGAGGCTGAAGGGAGACCTTATCGCGCTCTACAACTAGCTGAAAGGAGGTTGTAGCGAGGTGGGTGTTGGTCTCTTCTCCCAAGTAACTAGCAATAGGATGAGAGGAAATGGCCTCAAGTTGTGCCAGGGGAGGTTTAGATTGGACGTTAGCAAAAATTTCTTTACTGAAAGAGTGGTTAAACATTGGAACAGGCTGCCCAGGGAAGTGGTGGAGTCACCATCCCTGGAAGTATTTAAAAGACGTGTAGATGRGGYRCTTAGGGACRTGGTTTAGTGGGCATGGTGGTGTTGGGTCGACGGTTGGACTCGATGATCTTAGAGGTCTTTTCCAACCTTAATGATTCTATGATTCTGTGATTCTCATCACCAGTTAACAACTTTTTACTTTCTAGAAGCTAACTTTAAATGTTTGTTTTAGTCCTTCTCAGGGATATTAAGGAGTCTGATAGCTGATGTCTAAATGCGATGCTGGATGTACTATTACTTTCCCTCATTTTATTCTGATCCACCTTTCTAAATGCTAATTGATGATAATTCCCCCTGAACTGGGAATAAGTGTGATATGTCTTTCTTCATTTCTGTTAACACTGATTCATCTAATCACTTAATGTATCCAACTTTGGATATGTTGGACTATAGCTTGCTAGAAAAATTCATCTAGTCCATGATGGACAGATATCGGTTAGGCAAGTAGCACGCATCAGACCGTGTAACAAGTATGCACATGCACACCAGACTGCATGACAATAAGCTCCACGTACACACCATCACATGCACCGGTCTGGTGAGATGGGACACCTGCCTGTCTGCCCCTTATAGATACCCGTCAGACCTCAGCACAGGGCCCCTGAGCTCCTCTGTGGTAGCTATCAAGCTTATCACAACTGAAAGCTTTGAATATTGTGGTACTAAAGAATTTGTAAATTTTTAGCCACTTCAGAAAAATAAAATTAAGAGACTACCATACAAAGCTAACAAATTCCACTGCAAACTCTGAAATTCCATTTTTAAATATAAAAACTATAACAAATAACAAAAACATTTCTCCATGTTCTCAAGTAGCTGTGTAGATAGTAACCATAATGGTTGAAACAGCTGAAGATCACAGGATTCCTAATCACAGGTACATTAAGCTACTGACTGTGGTCATAATGTATTTTGAGTAAGCTTCTGCAGGAGTTTCCATCTGCAAAGGTATAATGAAAGCAAAAGGTCTTTGGAAATCCATCAGGCTGGTTTTTGATGGAAAGTGTCAGCCCTTAAAAATATAAAAATCTAGCAAAAACATCAAAGAACACAGGGTAAAAAAATTACTGTAGCTGTATTCTTTGATGCTGAAAAAGCCTTTGATACACCTATGATAGAGTACAGGGCAGATGACTTAGCTAAAGTCTTTCTAACTTGAAATAAAAGTTCTTCAATAATTTCTTAACTTCATCTTTGTCATAAATATATAAATATTACAGCCCAGAAATATTTGTATTTTTTGTTGGGAATACTTTTATTTGAGAAACAAACCTACCAAAGTGTTTGTGCATTAGATTGGCTTTTAAGAAAGATAAGTTTTCCGTAACTATGGCACAAAATCTCCTGACTATTAGATATATTGGACTGTTTCCACATAAATATGCACTGTTTAGCAAGAACTCCTGTCCTTGGAGATATGCAGACTCACACAGAATAACAAATGTACCATCCAACATTCTACTAATGATATCTCGAAAGCAATTTGTGTGGAAATTATTTCTACTGTAAAGTTGACTGCTGAACATGTGTGTTGCACTCCTGAGAGTGCATAACTTTACTTATTATTTACTGAAACTTGCGGACCTCAGTGATGAAACTTTAATTAAATAACCTTCTAAATGGATTCTTCTATTTGACCTTACCCAGCTTCATAGACTTAGTTTACACAAGGGAGTTTACCACTAGTCCACTCAATTGGAATCTCATATTGTTCTATTCYGCTATAATGCTTTTTTAAGGAAAGCTGGTATTTGCACAATAGCTTCTGGTTTCTTTCCACTGCATTGCAGATTTATTTGTACGGATATGCAACTTGCTACGGAAAAGACAGAAATGGCATTTAATCTCTCACAAACACCTCACTATGGTTCTTTTCTGCTTTTCACAAGACCAAGCTGGTTTTCAAGGTAAAGATGTTCTAAGGTTATCCTCATGATGAAAAAATAGGCTATTAAATCCAACTGTGCAAAATCATTCAGCAGTCAAGAACCCCCTGTACAATGGTTTTAGGAGTACATTTGAATTATAAAATTAAACATAATGGTTTAATCAGGAGTGGGTATAAACACAGAAGTAGAGGAACAAGGTATACATTGGTATGTATAGATCCAGCAGGGAACTAACAGTAGATATAAGGGTTTAAAATATGTATCAAGGAAAAAAATATCAGACACAGTAGTAAGATAAGAAAATCATAATCTGTGTTAATCATAGTAATTTTTAATTCAAACTAAAAAATACATTTTAAGTCATTTATGATGCTGGCTTACTTTTTACACTAATTAATCTTTCATGATAAAAATAGATGAATAGACTACTTGTCCAGGTACTTTTATCCAGATTTTAAAAGCACTTTATGGACATACTACCCTGTTAAAAGTGAAGCTATTAAGCAATTAGTATTTCAAAATCTACTGTTTTTACTATCTCAAGCATGATTTTTTTTTTTTTTTTTTTTTAACAGGAAAAGGTTAAGAAAAATGAGAACACTTTTTCTGCCCTACAAAACACATGTTATTTGGTTGGGTCAGGATCTGTCTCCATGCAGATAAAGATGTGAACAAGCAATCATATTAGGCCAAAATAGGATTAATATTGTCCTTACAAACATCAACCTCCAACTTCATATTATTAGCATTCAAAAATAATATCTCAAGGCTTGAAATTACATTTTGAACTAGAAGAAAAAATTTCCCGTCCTTTGGCAGAAATATTTGAACTGAGCTCATTAAAAACATCTCTTGACAGGTTGTATGAAGTGCTACAATTATGCCTAATTTTGGGTTAGTACAATATGTTAATTTTAAACAGTTTAAGAGATTGTATCTATTCTGACTATTTTTTCCATGCTTTGAAAGTGCTCTTCACTTCCACCCTGGCTGTAATCATAATTTTATATCTGAACTGACTTCATTTCTTTAGCTCTTATATTGCAACGAACAATTTAATAGACACATTGGCCTTACGCTAGTGAAGCCATAAGGTTTTTTAAGTACCATATTTAATATCACTATCAGGACAGATAGGAGAGAACCTGGACTGCTTCAAAACATATTCAGCAAGATCCTCTCTTTCCTTGGAAAGCAGCAACAAAATTCATACAACACACTTGGCAAGAAGAACTGAGAGCTGGGATTAAACATATGGAGTGTACTACAACACCTCTCTAGATGAATAAGTGTAAGAAATAAATTTGTCCATAAAAGAGAATTTGGAGACATGGAAGCAATCTTTGTGCTCTTTGTTCAGGATTTTCTTTTCCCTACGTGTAAGGATCTGCAACAGGTAACCTAGTAGAGCCAACTGGAAGAGAGTTTAGGGAAAATATCTGCTTTTGAACTGAACTGAAAAAACCCACCTGATGATACAGGTGGAGTCATGTGAACTTTGGGTTAACACAGAAGGTAGTACTTCACTCTACATTTTCATTTAAAGAGAAAATAATAACAATTTTAATTTTCTCTTTTGAAAGGTGCTATAAAACATAAATAATATAAAGCAATATCTGCCTGGGTTGAAAATCAAGGGCTGAAAAGTTCAGCTGCAAAATAACCTATAAAGCCCAAGTCTGAGTTCTTTAGATGAAGTCATTTAGGTTTCATGGAGCAGTGCATGAAACTAGGAGTGGTGAACATTCCCTACTGTACAAAATACATATCACAATCTTCATATGGCCRAGAGGTATGAGACACATAACAGTCCAGAGAGCAGAAGTTGACAGGCAAAAGATGAGAATGGGTCACTGAAAGTCCACTGGACTCCTAGTCCACTGGAAGTATTTTTTTTCAATATGGAAAGGGTGAGATAGCAACTGCGGGTGAATCCTAGAGCATGGCACAAGATGGAAATCTGGCATGGGACCAGCCCCGAAACTTGCAGGAGAAGCTCAAGATTGGACAGGATGATCATCCCATGTCAGACAGAAGATGGAAGGGTCAGCACTCACTCATCATCTGAAAGATTAGTTTCAGAGGAAAAAGCATTTCTCACCCCCACTCCCCCCTCCCACTTTTTAGTCCTTCTATTTGCCAGTTCAAGTAGTAGTACAGAATCCTCAGTTATTTGTACATTTTTTTCAAGATTATGCAAGCAAATCCCAAAAGTCCAGCATCCTAAGAAATTTCTGTTGATTGAAAAAACACAAGCCATTTTTTCCTTGCTGATCTGGGTGTTTGAGTCGCCTTGCTGCTGGAATCTCAGAGACATTGTCTCCCCTGAGAGGTGGTAGACCGCTGACAGCCCATACAGGCTTTTTTTAGGTCAAACCTTTTAGTGAAGAGATTTGTAAGTCTTTAAATGTCAGGCGTACGGAAAACAGTCAATAAATAAAAGATAATAATAATAATAATAATACACCATGAAGTTTGAAAGGCACTCTGTACATCAATAAATAATCACATTATGTATCACATTACACATTCCGTCTGAACATTTCCAACTTAATCAAAGGCATTAACTTGACTGTCAAGCACTAACATAGGGAGGCTCGTTTGCTGGCAGATTTCTTCACCGTGAGTAAATATCCTTGTGACAGAATCCCACATAAGTATTGGTAACTAGGTAACATTAAAAAAGTTAATAGAGAGTTGCAACAGATGGGCCAAGATTTTCCGATGAATTTTTTAAAAATCAAATTATTAAATAAAATTATTCCTTCTGCTGCCCTGGATTCTTTTTTTTTTTTTTTTTCAAAATTTTACTATAAAATATT